>JABTTQ020001569.1:600000-762966 GCA_016081115.2 Rehmannia glutinosa
TCCGAACTTCTCGGCGATGTCCAGCGGTGTCTCTCCGGTACTGTTAGTCGAATTGACGTCAATACCCTCGGTGGATATTAAACATTGCACTATCTGCCAAGGCAAAGAAATATGCATCAGCCTATGTTTTGAAGTTAATATCAATTGATATTACGATACACTCCATAGCACCACAAGTTTGTAGCTTAAGTGGTATCATTCACTATTTGTAAGAGTATTGATCGGGGTTCGAACCCTGTATCTTTCAATTTCTTTGAAATATATCCCCTCCCCTCCGCTCCAACTACTACTCTCAGCTTATTAAAAAAATCGTAACATCCCACCGCAGGCTCCAAAGAGGAAAAAAGATCATTTATGAGACTAAAAAGAGAATGCATATATTGTTGAAAGTTTTTCACTTGTGACTTGTGAGTACTTAAAAACATACACAAGATTCCTTCTAACACTAATTCAATTTTTAGTTTGGAGTTCAGATCTTATCCCGTAAAGACAAAAAGTTGGGGCTATTTGCAATTTTCAGAAAAGTTGAGGGATGTAATTGTAAAATCTTTGATGACGTCAGCAAATTTGGTCAAGTCAACTACAAGTTGGGGCAAAAGGTAAGATGGAATCAAATCTCAAAGGGCCGGGTTTCTGTAATTTTGGAACTTCTCTGGGGTAACTACCCCTCACGAGTTTTATTTTTTTAATAATTATCCCTAAATAATAAAGTCTAACCTGTCAGATGCAGCACATAACATAATAGTCTTAATTTTATAGTGACATATTATTTTCATATTTTGTGATGTTTTAGTTAGTTATATGATAATTGACAAATTATTTAATATATTTTTTATTTGTAATTTTGGCTTTTTCTACAACTTTTTCACTTTTTTTTCGTGTCAACTTTAAATTATATAGGTATTTGGTGTCGTGTCGTGTTACCCGTGTCATAAACGGGTCATGTACGTGTCGTGTATCTTGACATGAATAATTAAACGGGTCGTGTTTGTGTTCGTGTCAAACCTGTAATACCCGTGTCAGAACACGAAACATGACACGATTGACACCCCTAATTGTACTGATTTTCCTTTTAACTCTCATTCAGATAGGATCTACTTTTCTCAATATTAACTCGAAATGCAAACTAACATTAGTATGCCCCTCAAACACAGTATATTAACTTCACAATGTGATACTTTGCTATGGTTAGATCATACACAAAGTAAGGCAAGTTTTTAACCGACCTGATTCCGCCCCTTTCTTGTTGCAATATGAAGTGCAGTATTTCCCTTGTTATCCCCGAAGCACAATAGAGATCGGTCAGGTTTTATAAGCTCCTTCACGATATCCACATTTTGTCCTTTAACGGCCATGTGCAGTGCCGTTTGACCTTTTCTATCAGTCTTAAAGCCAATGCTCGGATCTTTACCTAACAGAGATTTCACCACTTCCAAGTGGCCCATTCTTGCGGCCGTATGAAGCACACTCTTGCCGTTGTTTCGAGCAATCTTAGCTAGATTTGAATCCGTGTCCAGAAGTAGGTTTACTACATCGGTGTGTCCCTGAGCAGCTGCTGTATGTAAGGCAGTAGAATTTGTCGTATCTGTCGTCATAACTAGGCTGGGGAAAACTCAAGCAGCTCTTTCAGGACATCTGTAGTTAAACACGGAATAGTTTTCATCAATTCAAGGAGTAGAGCAATTTAGAAAACAAGTATTTATTTTCTCACTCAATTCTTTCTTGTTTCTACATTTTTTCAAATAATTACGTCAAAAAACCTTGAGGTTTGGTCTAATTAAAAACAGAGGATTTTGAAAATTACAAAAGGCCCCTTGAGATTTAAGTTTTTTGGTAAATAGCCCGAATCTTAATTTTTTTTTTTTTTTTTGTAAATTTTATGTTACCAAAAGGAACGGTTGAATATTTTGCATTAACATAATAATTTGAGTGCAAATTTAGATGAAACTGTAGTAACCGAACTACTGGAGATGAACTTGCATTCACTAAAGAGACGATAAAAAGAATGATTTGCAGAAAACGGTTAGAATAGATTGGACGGTTCCTAGATCGTAATGGTCACTCACAAGTGATAAATATAAGAGGGCAGCAGATTCCAGTATGAGATACAAATGCAACGACATTAAATCAGGAATTATGAAATTAATTTAAGCAATCTAATAAAAGATAAACTGGAACATGCAAAGGGTGATGAGAATTCGAGCCAATAGTTTGAAGCCACATTATGAAATCAATGCTGCACATAAGATTGTGCCGTGTTAGTAAATAAGCACTAGGAATTTTGGCATTGACAGGTTAATAATTCTGTATTCCCAATATCGGTCAAAAGACGAACGGTTCTTTACAGATGAATGTCGGACGTTAAGTCGAACATAAAAATCATTTTTAACCTTTTTCATTGGATCAAGAAAAAGCAATTCGGGCATCAGCAAGAAACTCTTTTTGAAGATTTATTACAGAATCAATTATTATAACTTCTTTTGCCGTCTTAGAGCTTTTGTTCAAAGCGTTATTATAACTTCTTTTACCGTCTTAGAGCTTTTGTTAAATTAAGATAGCCAATGTTCATTATATGTAAATGTTAAGCTTACAAACAATATGAACAGACACATACATAGAAAGAGACGAACGAGAAAAATAAATAGGCCCGCCACGCAATTTGTTTCAGGTATAAGTAAACTGTGACATTGATTATGCATATGCAAGGACAAAAACAATGCAAATATTGTCACACATTATTCACTATTAAACCGTTTACACAAATGCACCTTGGACCATGTTGATGGTGAGGTTGTCTTCAAATTTCAGACACGGGATAAAATTCAGTAACAACTTAACAAATAATTTTGTTGAACAAAACGTGTGCTGATCGTTTTATTAATAGATAATTTTTTTCAATTGACTGTTTAGATTGAGCATGTATTATGTTCTTAATGCTTCTTAAATTTGGCCAACTTTGAAAAAATCTTTGTTCGTGTGTCTCAGACACACTAGTAGTATCGCAACAAATGCTCGTAAGATATATGAATTGTTACATACAATAATGATACCCATAACTTGGTTATGTTGAAAGCTAGTGGAATTCATAGAATTTAATGCATCTTTAATTGGTTTAATCGATATAGTAGGTTGCCTAATAAAGGTAAAGTTAATATATCTCGCGAGAGACTACCGAGTACAATTGCCCTGTTGTCACAACATTCATCCTAACCGCGATTTTCGGAAATTCATGATGAAATAAATTTGGCGACCTAATACCCTAACCCTTCCTCACTTGGTTTCAAGTCCGGGTACTATGAAAGAGTGAATATCAATGAAGTTGATATTGAGAAATGTTGAAACAAACATTTACAAGTAAAATCCAACATGTAACTAAAGAACATGCAACGGTTTAGCTCAATCGAGAATGCCTACATCCCATCAAAGCATCCTCTATAAGCAAAAATTTTAAGAGATTTTTGTTTTCTCTAACTCCAAATCCTCTCGATACTAGAATTGCCTTTTCCGATATGAATTATGCTCTGTCATAAATTCCAACCCCACCCCAAATATATATACAATCCAATTCCGATCACATTCCAGTTCACAATCCTCCGCCTCGCAAACTAAAATATAAATTGTCCGAATTAAAAACGCGTGAAAAATTAATCTAGGTTCAAATACAAGACATGTCAACAAGAAATGCAAGCAAATACCCAACACTAAATTTAACATTTTTTTCCACAAGAACATAATAGCACCCATTGTCTAGCAACGATAGACGTACAATAAAAAACGACGAAGCATATGATCAAAAAAAGACTTACCAAGATGACCCTGTTTGGCAGCCACATGGAACGGATCGTATCCATTATTGGCCGGAACGGACCAAGTCTCAGCATCCGAATGCTTCAAAAACTCCCCTACGACCAACGTATGCCCATTTTCCGCAGCAACATATAGAGGCGTCTCGCCTTCTTGGTTCTGCTTTACCAGCAAATCTTTTACACCATTATTGATACTATCAAACTTCTGAATAATTTCTTTCACCTTCCCCAAATTCCCCGCCCGAGCAGCGAGATGAAGTGGGGTATCCCCTCGCTTACCCGGTGAATCCTTGCCCTTTTTCTTGTCCCCACCGAAACTCAGCTGTCTCTCCATTGCTATCCTAAAGCTTTTCTGCTTCTCCATTAATCCCCTAAAGCTCTTCTGCTTTTCCATCAGCCCGATTCGAAAACTCTGCTGTTTTTCGATCGTTGGAATCCGAAAACTAGTTTGTTTCTCCATAGTCTCACACAAATCTCTCACAGATTTTTTCTAAATATGCACAATCCTTTCTATTTTCCTAAACAATTTCAGTATCTAAACATTTTTCACCATTATCAAGTTCTAATAATGCTACAATCTGAAACCATACACCTCTAACAACTAAGATGAAACTTCTCAACTTCTCAAACAAATTGACAAATCACCTTTTTAGACAGATCAAAAAAGATACTATGGCTCCCAAAAGTTCTAAGATTAAAGATGGGCAATTATTTCAAGAACCTCAAATTTCTGATAGATTTTAACTTCAGAAAAATCCAAGAAAAGTATAAGTACCTGGAAATCTTGATTGTCATGTAATGGGTAAAAATCTCAGCCTCAATCTTCACTGGAAACCTCAGAAAGAAACCATATTTAAGCAAAATCTACAAAACCCACAATTTTTAATTGGGTAATCTCACTAAACCCACCAAAAAAAAACAAACTTTCACCAAGATATGAGCTCAAATAATAACTTTCAGCACAACCCAGAAGCTGCAAGACAAAGAAAAGAAAATCCCCTGTAGATTCTGTTTTTCAAGATCAACCCTGAAAAACCAAAGATGGAAAAGATATTGAGAACCCAGAAAAAATAAAATAAAATATCATATCAGGTACTAAAACCACCAATCACATGTGGTACAGAATAATCCTAACTTTCAAGAGTTTCTTTTCTTTTTCTCTTTTTTGGGGTTTTTGGGATAATAGAGTAACTTTAGGTCATCTTTTCTGGTTTTGTTTGATTCCAATTATTCAATGTGGCAATAGTAAGGGGGATATTTTTCTTTAATGATGAAATGAATAAAGAAAGTATATATGGTTAGTGCAAATAGTGGCCGCCATTGATGTTAACATCGGAAGAGCACAAACAAACAGACAGAAGTGGTGGCTGATTTGTGCAATACAATATAAGGTAAGGTGGGGTCCTCCATGGGTGAACAATCAAGGTGGTTAGATTCCTTTAGATTTCTATTATTATACCCCAAGAAATGAATTTTTTTTCTTTTCAAATTCAAAATCCACAATCATAATGATTGGTGGCGTTTTTTTTGCCAAGAAAATGTTGAAGTATTGTTCAATATTGGAACTACATTGAGAAAGGGGCAATAGATTGATTGATCCGGTGAGAGTTCATTGTGTGATGATTGTAAATTTGAATCACTACAAAGTAAATTAGATTATGGTAGGTCTCCTGTGACACAAACATATGAATAATATATTTACTTTAACAATACAATTTTTAGGGTTTAATTTAAGATTTAATAAAATAAAAAAATATAAACATAATTAA
Organism: Rehmannia glutinosa; assembly: GCA_016081115.2. NCBI lineage: Eukaryota > Viridiplantae > Streptophyta > Magnoliopsida > Lamiales > Orobanchaceae > Rehmannia > Rehmannia glutinosa. The sequence continues at coordinate 605,576 of JABTTQ020001569.1, forward strand.
TATTAGTAATATATAAATAATATATATACCAACTCATATGGTAAGTCTATAGGGACCAATCCCAGTCACATATCTAGATTTTTCAATGGTTGTGATTTTAGAGCTAAAAATTGATTAAATGTTGGTAATTAGAGAAAAGGGTTAATTAGTCATCCTACAAAATTACCCAATATTCATGGGGTTCTGTTCATATTATGATCACATAATCTATCCAAATCTCACATCAAATTCAACGTGAACAAATCTCATCTTCTTTCTTCTTCGAACGTTGTTCATGAGAGAACAAGAACCAGTCACCCTCAGCTTGTATAGAATACAAGCAATCCTTCCAAGTCTCGTAGCAATTCAATGTGAACAATCATCCTCCTTCTTCAACTCACTACTGTGATAAATCATTCATCCTTCTTCTTCAACGCACTATTGTGTGAAAAAAGTTCGAGACAATTTGTCATAGTTTCTGCTAAAGCTTGACTTCAGTTCGAAGTTTGCTTATGAAGATGTAATTTGTTGCTTGTGTAGATGTGTCATTGTGTTTTTATATATCATTAACTACATAAGCAAGTCATAAGCAATAAATCCATACTATATAAGCAACAATCTTATACTACATAAGCAACAAATATACACTACGTATGCACCACGAATACATTAACTACATAAACAAGTCACAGCAATAAACTCATACTACATAAGCAACGGATATACATTATGTATGCACCACAAATACATTAACTGCATAAGCAAGTCATAAGCAACAAACTCATACGACATAAGCAACAAGTCCATATTACATAAGCAATAAATATACACTACGTATGCAACACGAATACATTAACTACATAAGCAAGTCATTAGCAACAAACCCATACTACATAAGCGATAAACATATACTACATAAGCAACGAATATACACTACACATGCATCACAGATACATTAACTACATAAGCAAGTCATAAGCAACAACCCTTTACTACATAAGCAACAGAGAAATATTTTTGAAACTGAAACGCTGGAGAGAGAGAGTATGCGTGAAGAGTGGGTGAAATCGCGTGAATGAGGGAATGAAATCTTAGTAACTGATTCTAAAGTGCCAAATTACCACCCTACCCTTTTTAATTGTTAAAACAAAAAAATAAACATAAAAAAGCCCTAAAAATCTGGACCACCCAAAATTGTTGATCTATGGTTAGGATGTGTCCCCATGGACTCACCCCAAGTAAGATGACCTATTTAATCCATATCATATATATATATATATATATATATAATTCGGTGAATGGGGATGGAGAATATCCATCCCCGCTCCAATACCCGAATTACTCGGAGATTCTCTGTCCCAATTTATTCGGGTATCAACTGTAGAGCTGTCAATTTTGGCTCGGCCCGATAAAAGCACCGGGTTGGGCTCTAGTATTCCAGGCCCAAAAAATACCAGGCTTAAAAAGCCCAGCCCGGTCAGTCTGGATTTTTAAGTGTATTTTTATGCTCTGGGTCAGGCTTGGGATCTAAAATTAGAGGCTCGGTTACTGTTTGGCCCAACCCGTCCCGATTTCTTCCTTTGGCTCGGCGGGCCAAGACCGGACCGGACCGGCCGCTTGGCCGTTTCTAACTCTAACCTAGGATGGTTCCCCAAAGAGATTTTGCCATCCCTAGTGGCAAGGAAGCTCACATGGCATTGACTTGGTAGTTGAATAGATGTCGTGACTGGACACGTCTATCCAGTGTACATGTAGAGTTGTGAAATAGTCGGGTCGAGACAAAGGAAAAATCAAGTCGGGCCAAACAATGATCAAGCCGCTATTTTTAGAGTCAAATATGGCCCATCCCATGAAAATATATATGAAAAGTGGTCGGGTGTTTCAGACTGAATGGACCAGGCCAAATAGGTCCGGTTCATTTCGGACCTCCAAAAATAAAACTCAGCCCAGCCTTTTTATCAGGACGATCGAGTCCGCCCATCAAGTTAAACTCATTTTTGACAGCTCTATGTACAGGGGTACATGATGAGGGTTGTGGACCTTCAGAGTTTATTTCTTCAATCCATTCAATTGCATTATTGCATATTGTCTTATACTTCTTTCTTGAAAATCGAGAGTTCTAAAATATTATTTTGTTCGTTGGAAAAGTTTTGCAATATTGCTAACTTAAGTTCGAAAGTCGTTATATCTTAGACTATTCCCTAGAATCGTGACCACTTGTATGGGAAAATTTCGCCTTACGAAGATTATCTAATACTAGCCTTAACTTCAAATTATGTCTCATTGTTCTGATTGATTTTCAGGAAAACCAAACACCGCAAACAACACTTATTATTTCAATAAATCATTTTTTCATATAGAAGAAGATTAATGAACCACTTACTCATAATAATATAATTGTATTAGAATAAATTATTATTTTGTTGCAAAGGATTTAACTTTACATTACATTGTATTATATTTTTCATTTTTTCTTATTGAAAATTTATTTGTATAGGCTACGAAAGACATGATATAATGATTAACTATTACCATATATAGTTACATAATATTCTTGTGTTGGGTGTTTTTGCAGTGAATTTGAAAGTGAATTACATTAGACTAGTTGCCTAGTTTCGATAGACATAATTAATAAAATAATAAAAGTCATATGCATGTCTAGTTTTGTAGTCTATCGAAATACATACATATTATTTTTATTAAACTTAGAAATTAACGGGGCATATAATTAAACGATTACATAAAACGACTAGCACAGTAATTATACTAAAAATAAATATGTATGTATTTCATTATTTCCAAATATATAAATCAAAGAGCAATTAATATCCAAAAATTAGTTCATAATCACATGAATTACATAAAAAAATGTACAAATTATAACTTAAGTTCAAGATATGTGTGTGCTTCTTTGTCAAGAAAAAAAAAAGCTGATATGTGTGTGCCTAAGCTATATAATTAAACATGTTTCTCACGTTATCAGAAAATAATAAAAGGTCATCTTATAATCGAAGTTAATTACGTCTTTGAGAATTGACAAATACCTAAATGATAAAATGAATAGAATCGTGGACAATTAATGTTGACATGCTTTTTTGTTGGGGTCATATCATGTCCAAAATTCTGGTCAAACACGGTGGCACAATTTTATATTTCTAGACACTTATATTTGTTACTATTATGAGCTTTTGTAGTTTAAGGGTATTGTTCAATCTTTGCAATTGCATTAATTAGTATTCGAACTCTGAGTTTTTAATTTTATTGAGATTTATCTCATTTCCTTCAATCATTCATCCCAACTTATTAACAAAAAAGACACTTATATTTGATGACTTTGCTTTTTATCGAAATAGTTTCCATCTTCTTTTAATATTTTCTATATTTTGCATATGATCAAGTCAATAGAATAACAATAAATTTGTTCTTTTTTTTTTTTCCATTTGTCCACAATATATATATCAAGGTTGCAGAAATTATTAGGCATTAGTCAGTCAACATTGACCCAAAGACCTAGCGCATGCCGATGACTAGCGCATAGAAAAACAACTATTTTTTATTATTTTTATTTTTGGCGCCCTAGGCCTAGCATGTCAGGTAGACGCCTAGGCCCAATTTTTGGACGTTTAGGCCTAATTTTTGGCCGTTTTGGTCTAGTAGCGCCTATCACCTAGGCCGATTTTTACAACACTACTATGTATTCGTCAAATCTACTAAATTCTTAAAACACAAATGTTTGGTGTATGATTTTGCATACGGGTAGATGTTTCGGTATAGGATCAAATATGGAAAATGAAAAGGTAATTGAAGTTCTTTTTTATTTTATGATAAGGAAATTGTATTTTTATCAATCAACACGAACCAACCAATATACAAAATCCGAAACCAGCATAAAACACAATATAAACTCCCACATTTCAAACAAGAAAAAAGTGATGCAAAAAAAAAAAAAAAAACTAAATAGATACAATAAATCACAAAGCGTCATATAGTACTCGGTGGGTTGTGATTCCCGGGTTGGATATGTGACTACTTGGACTTTCAATCATGGTTTGGTCAATCTACACCGGACTACTTTCTAATTTGTAGATCAACCGTAAAGCGATGATGAAGAACCCCAAATGATGCCCAAAAGAACATATTTACTAATATCCGAATAGATCTAAAGAAGAAAAGAAAATAATTACGTAAAAAAACAAACAAACAAACAAACAAACAAACAAACAAAAAAGCGAACTAACCCCACATAGGGGAGAAACCTACTCTTATAAGAGGGAGAAACCTACTCCCACGGAGAGGAAAAACCAACTCCCACCAAGGGGAAAAATTGTAAAAACAGAAGAAGTGAAGAAGAAAAATAGCAAAAGAAATTGTTATCCCTTCATCTCATGGTGAGGTCCCATCCTAAAATCAATTGGCGATAGGAGGAGTAATTCATTTGATTTATATGTTAGATTCTCTTCTTCTAATTAATCACACTAGACAACTCATAAGCGACATGCTTCAACAAAGGTAGAGCTCTTGACATTAAATTATATTGTGAAACTTTACAAAAGGACCTTATATTGATAGCTTTTGTTGTTAAATTGGAAAAAAATAAAAAAATAGAGGAAATAAAATAAGGGTTATGCAATTTGAAGGGTAAGGTATAACCTCACATAAGGCTCCAACCCATGAAATTGCTCATTGGTTAGGTTGCGATTGGATGTGGCGATAATCTATTTTCGATTCATTTTGGAGAATTTTTTTTTGACCAAACACGCGATTGTTTATGAAAATTTTCTTTAAAATATACTATTCTCTCACTTTCACTTTTTCTCACTTTTTCTTTCACCAATCACATCTACAAATTTTTCACAAAAAGCTAATCATTATTACACATTATCCCACAAATTTCACTATTCATTCAAACACACATTTCTAACTATCAATCACATCCAATCATTATTTTACTATTTTCACATCAAATCAACTTTCATCATTACTTTTTCATCTCACATCCAATCACACTCTCAAAATTCATCTTTTTTTTCTCCCAAATTTTTTTTTTTCACTACTATTCTCTAGCAAAATAAAAATTTTTAAAATGAAAGTATATCCAATCGCAACCTTAGTTTTTTGGATATGTTGACCGATTGACAAATAGACTCGAGTCTCGACCGTAAAATTACAATACAATTTCGAGTTCTAAATTAGCATAAATTATTAATCGATGATTTCTTTTTAAATTGAGACATATGACTACCAGTGCAATAATGAAGTTAAAAACGAATATATATGTATTAATTCAATATTTTTATATGACTACCAGTACAATAATGAAGTTAAAAACGAATATACATGTAATTAATTATTTAAAAATATATAAATCAAAGCACAATCAATATCCAAAAAATAAATTCATCGCTAAATTTCATTAAAATGTACACATAATTTAATTTCAAGATGTGTTTGTGCCTTAAGCTATATATATATATATATATATATATATATATATATATAAACATGTAACATGTTTGTCACGTGTGAGATAAAAGTTATCTTTTACATCGAATTTAAATATGTTCTTATGAATTAATAAATACCTAGCTAACTGAAAAGGGCTTGACCTAAAGAGTAAAATCTTTGGACAATAATGTTGACATGCTCTTTTCTAGGGGATCATATTATGTCTAAATTTCTGGTCAAACATGGTGTCAGAATTTTACGTTTATAGACAATTTTATTTGGTGGGTTATGCCCAAATTAAGTCTTGTTTGGGAGCATTTTATGGAAAAGTCCATTTTTAAATGGACTTATCTAGAATGACTTTTAAAAAGTCTCTCATTCTTTCTTATAAAGAATTGACTTTTTGGAGGAGTTACTTATCCAAAAGTCATTCCAAAATAACCACCAAACATGAAAATTTATTGAAATGGACTTTTAGATCCAAAAGTCCATTTCAAAAGTCTTCCTAAACAAGCACTAAATTTTCTTCAAATACGTTTCCCATTTTTTCATATTTTTCTTGTCCGTCAAACAAACAACGTACTAGAAATTAATTAAATCCTTTTCTTTTCTTTTCCCTTCTCCATTATCCATTAATTTTTTTTTTGGGATGAGCCATTATCCATTAATTAAACCTACCAAAATGTAAGTATGTTTGTAAGACAATTTTGTTTTTTCCCTAAACTCTAGTGTTAGAAAACTCAGGCGCTAGGCGGCGGCAAATATGGACTTAGCGCGCAGGTGGGCTAAGCGGAATTAGATGGGAACTAATCGGAAGAAAACATAGGCGGACAAGGGGAATCTGGCGCCTAGGCAAGGACTAATCGAGGCTAGACGAAGATTTTTATAACAATGCTAAATCCAAATGAAGCAAAGAAATAATTTCCGACGGCATTTATATTGGAAAGAAACATTTTTTCTGTTAAAGTGATATCGAATTTTTGTGGAAGTTTCAATATAGAGGGTGGTTGGCTAAACTTATAAGCTCTTCAAATATGTTATAAATTGTAATAGTTTATGACTCTAAAAAAATATGTGTTAAGAGATCATAGGATTTTTTTTTTCTTTTCTTTTAAGCTATTAGATAGCTACTAGTACGCTCTTAAAAGTAAGCTAGCCCAAGTGCCCAACTTATTTTCAAATTAAATCTTATTTTATTTTCTTTAATTTTGACAATTATAATTATGAAATTACCATCAGTATTACTAACATTTTAAACTACGTAGTTTAACTAACAACTCAACAACCTATTTTTTTAAGTTTTTAGTATTGAGTTTAACATATTATAAGCTCTTGAAATATTTTATAAGATGTAGATGTGAGACCCCGTTTAATAGCAATTATTATATTGTAATTATATTTGTGTTCGAAGTACTTATAACTAATTTCGTGAATATTGAGCTTAAGATTTTGAGATCCTTTAAGTTGATTATAATTAGAGACACTTAATTACATGAGAATTTTGTCACAGCTTGAATTTGAAGATAATTATCACAAATGGCCTAAACTTAATTCAGGAACTGATTTTTTTTTTTTTTTTTTACCAAGGTTTATTTAGTCCCAATGAGCAATGAGCAAAAGAGGCCTACTACATTACATAAGGATTATAAGAGCCCACTACTTTAAGAATGTTTCGGCCCTATTTTGGATTTAAATTCAAAGGACCCAAGCCCTTATCTAGGCCCAAGCCCATCCATAATTGAAGAGAGAGAGAGAGAGAGAGAGAGAGAGAGAGAGAGAGATTGAGAGATTGTTTTTTTTGGTAGAGAGATCCCATCTGGTAGCGGGCTCAAACCCCACATTTTATGAGGCATACGTTACGTTCTTTCCTAAGGATGGTAATAACGTATAATAATATTAATCTAAATTTATTTCTTTAGACAAATTAATATCACTTTTCTATAATATTGAAATTATATTTTGCAATTTTGCTTATTTTTTAATTATATTAAAGGTTTAATTATTTAATAAATTTAGAGTTAAGTAATATAGAATAAATTAATGAAATTTAATTGTAGGAGAACCAAAATATGGAATTAAATATTTATTTATTTCAAAAGTATTTTCATCGGTCAATGTATGTTTCAAAAGTATTCGAAGTCGCCGTCTCTTGTTGTTTGAAGTGCTACTATAGCAAGAGGAGATCGTTGTATCTTGGAAGACGATTGCTATCAAGCAAGTGGGCGCCGTAGCGGCGCATTCGTCTTAAAGACATAAAGTCCAACTCAAGCCTCGGCTCTACTTTTTGCATTTGATTTTTTCAAAATCCAAGTAAGTTTTCTGGTTTATTTCCTGAATATATTATCGCACGTAATAAATCCCCAAAAATTTATATGGGTGATATATAAGTGTTTGAACCCACTTAAATGTTGTTGTTTTGAAAATAATATTATATAATTAGACGAAATTGATGAGTTCCACTTAGTGGTGAAAAATTAACCAAGCTACTCGATACGCGATCGTTAAAGCTCGTTTGAGCCGGTTCATTAACATAACGAACCAAACTTGAACATATTTTTCCATCTTATAAGATATAAATCTCGACTTGATTAGTAAAAAAGGAATAAAATTTGTGTAAAAATATCAAGCTACTCGAGCTCGATTCGTGTTCAGTTCGACTAAAGCTCGTTCGAGCTCGATTCGATCAATAATCAAACCAAACTCAGATATAGTTTTCGAAACTCAATTAAAATTCAAGCAAGCCCGAACTGCTGCTTAACAAAAAGGTATTATTAGCTATAAGCTTTGAGCACATAGAAAAAGTGCTACAACTCTTCCAATGACAACTTTGCCAAAAAAAATGGCATCAAAGTCTCAAATCTATACATAAAACGTTGGGATATTACAAAAACACCCCTGAGGTTTGGGTTAATTACAAAAAAAACCAGAGATCTTTCAAAATTACAAAAAACCCCTCCAGGTTTCATTTTTGTCTTAAATTTAAGGGGGATAATTGTAATATTTTTGTAAATGTGAGGGGGTCTTTTGAAATATTTTTGAAAATCACCGGGAAAAATTTAAGACGGAATCAAACCTTAAGGTTTTTTTTTTGTAATTTTCGAAGAACTTTGGCTTTTTTTTTGTAATTAACCCAAACATCAGGGGTGTTTTTGTAATTATCCCTAAAACGTTTTGAACATGCATGATGTTACCAGCAACTTCTTGGGAATACAGAACCCCTACTGGACCCCCCTGCATTTTCACACAAAGCAAGGGTTGGCCTACGCAAAGTATTTACATAAGTTAGCTTAATATCTTGCAATTTGATTCCATTGCATGGATTTGATGGACTGCATCGGAAAGTCATGGCTGCTTGTGTAGATGATGTTCCTTTTATGTTTCTGTATGTCACTTGGCTCACTCTCACCCCAGAACTCTGCCAAATCAGGATAAGTATTTAGATTTTTGGATAATTACAAAAAGGCCCCTGAGGTTTGGTCTAATTACAAAAACCTCCCACAGGTTCGGGCTAATTACAAAAGAAACCAGAGGTTTTTCAAAATTACAAAAAATCCCTTCATGTTGAATCTGTCTTATATTTTCCCCATTCATAAACAAATACATTTTCAAAACACAGCATGATAGGTATAGAAATATTACATGTTAACCCCTTAAGTTTAAGACAAAAGCAAATTTGAGGTTTTTTTTTGTAATTTTGAAACATATTCGGATTTTTTTGTAATTAGCTCAAAACTCAGGGGGTTTATTGTAATTATCCCTTACAGAAAAACAAGAGGTTTTTAAAAATTACAAAAAAAAAAAAAAAAAACGTTGAGGTTTGATTGTGTCTAAATAAGGGCTAACTGTAATATCTTGATAAATGTAAGGGGAGGTTTTGTTATGTTTTTTCTCATATGAAGGGTGAAAATGTAGAACGTATCAAATTTAAAGTGTTTTTCTGTAATTTCCAAAAAAACTCTGGGTTTTTTTTTTGGTAATTAGCCTGAATCTTAGGTTTTTTTTAATTATCCTTTGAAATTAAAAATTGGGATTTTTTTTTTTTTTGTCATTGTGATTTGTGTGTGTGTGTAAAAGCAGAGATTTGGATATGGGATTGAGTTTTCTGTACGGGTGCTATATATGAGCATTCTTAGATCTGAAATGTAGTGTCTTAGGAAGTGTTTGCAAACACTTTTTTTTTTAAAAGTGATTGTAGCTTTTGTGAAGAAAAGTATTTTTTAGTGAATTTAAACGACCAAGTTCTGCATAATTTTATAAGAATCTAAAAAAAACTGGGGACATGTGTTTTATATTTATATTTATAATTATTGATAATTACAAAAACACCCCCAAGGTTTGGGTATTTACAAAAAAAAATCCAGAGATGTTTCGAAATTACAAAAAGCCCCATCTAGTTTGATTTTGTCTTAAATTTAAGGGGTTAACAGTAGGTAGTTTTTTGCTTATGAAGGGAAAAGATGTAAGCAAAATCAAACGGTAAGGGTTTTTTTTGTAATTTTAAAAAATTTCTGGGTTTTTTTGTAATTAGCCCAGACCTGAGTGTTTTTTATGTAATTATCCCTTATAATTATGCTTCTGGTTTGAGTATGTATGTGTAGAATGACCTTACGAGTAAAACTAAAAGTCCACAATTAAGTGATTCTTGAGAATTAGCTTAATGTACCTGATGAGGGCAACTGCCTTCAGGGCAGTACTTCTGATCAATGATTATAGGATTGGCAACATTCCTCATGATCAGATTTCTGAAGGCAAGATTCTTAGCATATCCAACACTCGGCCTCGCCCACGATTTCACCCGAACGCCGTTTTGCGTCTTCGTGAACACGGAATTCGTCACGGTCACATTCTGTACTCCCTCCTCATTGAAACTGTTTGCTAGACTTCCAATGCTATCAAGTTAAAACCAAAGAAAAATCAGTGCATTACATTTCGGGATAATTACAAAAACACCCCTGAGGTTTGCGTTAATTACGAAAAAACCCATACATGTTTCAAACTTACCAAAAAACTACTTCAGGTTTCGTTTTGTCTTAAATTGGAGGGGGCAAACTGTAATATTTTTGCAAATGCAGAGGGAATCACCAGGGAAAATGTAAGACGGAATCAAACCTCAAGGGGTTTTTTGTAATTTTCAAAAAACTCTGGGTTTTTTTTGTAATTAGCCCAAACCTTAGGGGTGTTTTTGTAATTATCCCTTAAATTTCTATTGCTGTTTCTGATAGAAAGAAATCGAGTTATGTAGCACGAACCTGATTCCGTGCCCAGGGCCGCACCCAATTTGCTCCATCCACACGTTCATGGATCCAGGGCCGATGGATACGCAGTCGTCTCCTGTCCTAATTACGCTGTCTGTGATTGTGATGCCCCTTGACGAACCAATGTGGACGCCGTCCGTGTTGGGGCTTCCGCTTGGTGCAGTGATCTGCACATTCTGCATCTTTATGTTGCTGCTGTGGCCAATGGATATGTGTATTGTCTGGCTGTTGAATGATTTCAATCCCCTGACGATTACGTTGTTGCACCATTCGAATGATAGTGACTGCGAGTGTCAACAATTGCATACAAGAAAACTATTTAGTCAGTTGGGATGGCGTACACAGGATTCTAGTTTTGGAGGGCGAAAGAATAGACCGAGTTCATAAATTTAAACGGTGAGACAAAATGCTCGTAGTAATCATAATTAATGGATTTTTATATCGTAAAAGACAGATATATGAAGTTTTTCTCAAATTTTTAGTGGGCAACTGCAATTTGATTCATTTAGCTTAACTATATATATAAAAAGAATTGGAAAACTTTTGGGGCAACAACCCCCTCCTGTTTCTCCCTGTGCCCGTAAGTAAGGGGTAAAAACACTTTTACAACATATTCATTAAACATTCTCTTTAAATTAACAAAAACACTATCAACTTCTGATTTTCAACTTATATTGATCACTTATGCTACATTAAATTACTTATTTTACTGGCAGAAGTTTTTGCAAAACACTACCCTAATTTAAGATAGGGATAATTACAAAAAACTCCTTAAGGTTTGGGCTAATTACAAAAAAACCCAAAGGTTTATGAAAATTACAAAAACCCTTGAGGTTTGATTACATCTTATATTTTCCACTTCATAAGTAAAAAAAACTTATCAAAAACGACATTTATCCCCTTAAATTTAAGGGATAACCAAATATGATTGAGTTTTTTTGTAATTTTGAAACATCTCGAATTTTTTGTAATTAGCCCAAACCCGAGGGATGTTTTTGTAATTATCCCTTTACGATAACTAGCGAAGCGAAATGACCGGCTTACCCTTGCTCCGCCCGGACAACGATTGTACCGCCCCTCCGCACGACCAGAACTTCGACCCTTTAGCATCAATGGTCCCCCAACGATTGTCAACCTACTAACCTTATGAAACAAAATCCAATACGCAGAGTTGCCTATAACATTGTAATTATCAGGTGCAACAATAGTTCCACTTATCTGGAACAGGATTCTGTTCCTGCACGGACCGTAAACGTTAGTCCTCTCACCAAGAACGTCCCCCTCGGGACAGAGACCGAGGCGGTGTGGCCGATCTGCACGCTGCTGTCCAAGCACGGTGGAAAGCCGATGTCGAGTCCGTTCTCCCGTCCCCCGCCCCGTAACTCACGACATTATAAGCCGATGTACGAGATAATAATTGTGTAATAATTATCAAGACAAACAAGACTTTGCAAGAAAATGCTAGCAAACTAGGCATGTTTTCGACTAATTTTGAAATATTATTTAGAAGGGGTGTGACACAATATTGGATAGGGACTTAGGTTATATATAGTATTAATGGGGATTATATTTTGCACTTGATTAGGCGATTAATGTGGAGAATACAAGTGACTTAGATCTCGATTTCTACTCGAACATGTACGTACGGGGACATAAATGTACGTGATGAATTCTTGGGATCAGAGATAATAGAAATGCAAATTAATTTATTAGATCAGCATAAATATAGTCTAGTTTATTGATTATAAATGATTCGAGGGAAACAAGAATTTAATGCTATGATCTCAACACCATGTGAGTTCTCACTCAGTTTCCCACCATAAGTCATAACAAGAATCTTACTCATTAACTTATAAGGCTTAATTCCAAATTGGTCCCCTAATTAAGGTGGGCTAGCAATTTTTGTCATGTAATTATGTTAGGTATGTACCACAAGTGTCTAAAAAACGCTAGGCGCTAGCAGACTGGGGCTTAAGTAAGCCTACGTGGGACTCGGGTAGGGCCTAATCAAAAGAATATTGTAGGCGGACAAGAGGAGCCTAAACTCTAGGTGGGGATTTTAGAACAATGGTGTAGCGTTTTTAATCAAGTAAGATTGGTAAAATTGCAAATTAGTCCTCTAGTTACAGGACAATGGCAAAAAAGTCCTACAAAAATCACGTTTTTCGACAAAGCCCTATAACTATATAAAAATGTCAATTTTGATTTCTGCAAAATTCACGATTTATAAAATAGTCCTGTGACTTTATGCAAATTTCAATTTTGGTCCTAATTTCACCGTAAATTGGGAACTACATGTGTTGCTATCACGTGATTGAAATCCCGATGAAATAGAACCAAAATCGAGAGTCTTATATAGTTACAGGACTATATTGCAAATTGTGCATTTTACAGGACTAAAATTGAGAGTTTTCTATAATTACAAGACTTTTTCGCAAAACTTGATTTTTACAAGACCTTTCTACTACCTCCCTATAGTTATCTGGGACCAATTTTGCAATTTTACAATTAAGATTTTAATTATGTGCAATTTTGATCAATTAATTAAGTTCTACTTGTACAATTTTAGTCCTACAAGTTCGATTTCGTACTAGTTTAGTCCCAAGGGTGTTTCAAAGATTTTATTTGTTCGCACAATATCCTTATACTTTAGTAAAAATACCAAAACCACCCAAAATATCTATGACCGTTAAAAGTTACACGATGAAATTGTTATTTTGACTAAAGCAATAAAATTTTCAAAGATTTAAATTGGCACGTCAAGAAGTTATATTACTAAAAGATTGTCGAGTAGTAATAGTTACATGACTACAATTGCAATTAAGCCAATGTTAGGTATCACAGATCATTATGAAACTAAATGGATGAATTTGAGAGAAAAATACCAATTCTATTTCACACAAGAATAGATTTACAGGAGATTTACAAACTCACAAAAACTCTCAAAACTCACTCAATCTCTCAAGGATTGATTTTGATCACTCTCAAGGATCTCTCTATGATATTCCACTTACAAGGGATGATTACAATCAAGAATGAAGCACCTATTTATAGATGGATGTGGGAGGGTAGGTGGTTGAAGCTTCAACAATGGTGGGCTTGTTGGGAAGCTTCATACTTTCCTTGTCAAACTTGATCACCAACTCTTCAAAGATGGATGGCTTCTAGATGGAGGATGTGGCCGAAACCTAAATTCAATTCTTCAATTCTCCCCTCCGGCCATATCAGGAATCAAAGCATCCCCGTTTATGTCTCTCGCATAACTCAAGCTTTTCTCGGGTAACCACCGTCAACATGTCGATGGATTCTCCTTTGTGTGGATTTTAACTAGTTTCAATTGTTGTCGTTCTATCGTCTCGCGTATCAATGATATCGAATATCAATATGTTTTGTACGGGAATGGTACATGGAGTTCTTGCTCAAGTCCGAGCACATTTGTCACAATGTACCTTGTAATCTTTTTGCTTAATTCCAAGTTCTTGGAGATAACGCTTTAGCCACAACAATTCTTTACCCTTCCAGCGGCAACAATATACTCGCTTTGTGGATAAAGCAACACACTTCAGATCTTTGATCGCCATGAAACAAACTCCTGCGAAAGTGTAGAGAAATCCCGAAGTTGATTTTCTCTTTGTCAAGATCTCCCGCCATATCTCGATCTCGTATAGCCCTCCAAGATGGATCGGCTCCCCGTAACAAAGACATATTTTCGACGTACCCTTCAAGTACGAGAATCCATTTCACCGCCTCCCAATGCTCCTTTTAGGGGTTAGAGAGAAAACGACTCATTGTTCCATGCGTGAGCAATATCCGGTCTTGTACACACCATTGCATACATCAAACTTCCAATGCCTTTGAAGAATATGGCACCGATGACATTTCCCGATCTCTTCCTGGATGAGGACATGCACTCTTGCTCAACTTGAAATGGTTAGCTAGTGGAATTCGATTGGTTTGGCGTTGTTCATATTGAACCTCTCGAGCACTCGTTCAATATACTTCTCCGAGATAGCCATAACCTCCGGTTCTTTTCTGTCTCGAACTAGCCGCATTCCCAAAATCTGTTGACCCGGCCCTAAGTCTTTCATATCAAAAGACTTGAAAGTTCTTTCTTCTTGGTGACTAATTTTCGTTGTATCTTTTCCCACGATCAAAATATCGTCTACGTATAGTAGAAGAACAACGAAATTTCCATCTCGCAAACTTTTGAATGTAAACACATTCATCGCATTAGTCTTTCTTGTAGCCTTGACTCACCATACACGAGTCAAATTTTGTGTACCACGCTTGGTGCTCGCTTGGACCATACAAGCTCTTCTTGAGCTTGCAAACAGATTATCACCTGAAATCTCAAAACCTTCGTCTGCTCCATGTAGATCTCTTCTTTGAGATCTCCGTGAAGAAATCTTTGTCTTCACATCCATTTGTTCAAGCTCCAAGTTCATACTTGCTACTAAACCAAGAATAACTCTAATTGATGTCATCTTGACTCATGGTGAAAAATCTCATCAAAGTCGATTCCTTTTTTTTGTTGGAATCCTTGACTACCAATCGAGCTTTGTGTTTCACCACTTTTCCGCTACCATCTTTCTTGACTTGAACACCCATTTGTTTCTTAGTGCCTTCTTCCCTTTCGGAAGTTCTACGATCTCATAAGTATGATTTTTCTCGCAGAGATTCCATTTCATCTGCATTGCTTGCAGCCATTTTTCTTTGTCCTTATGAGATACTCGCTTCTTGAAACTCTCTGGTTCTCCATCTTGAGAAGTGAATGTAATCGGATTACGAATATCTTCTAGATGGAATCCGCCCTCGTTGACCTACGAACCTCGGAACAATCGAGGAGATCCACCACCATCCTGGCTTTCTCGATGGTATAGGAACATTTGGTAGAGCGGGTTGTGGCTCCCCCCCTCGCTCAACACCTTCTTCTACCTCTTCATATTCTCGCTTCCTGGTATATCTTCCGGCACTACGCCACCGTCTCTCACGACGGTTAAGTGCCGCATCCGAGATTTGAGCACCAATATTTGACTTCCCGAGACATTGTGGGCTTTTCAATGTCTTCCATTATCTTACTTTCATGGAACACCACGTCTCTACTTACGATCACCTTCTTCTCCTTTGGATCCCATAACCTCGTATCCAAACTCTTCATCTCCATAGCCAATGAAAATGCATGGAGTGGTCCTTGCATCAAGCTTGCCTCGAGCTCTTTGGATACATGTGCATATGCTAAACATCCAAATACTCTCAAGTGAGAGTATGACGGATCCTTCCTGCACCATAGTTTCTAGGAACTTCAAAATTGATGGTAATTCGATGGTGATCGTTGATCGGTAGCAAGCAACTCGATCGCTTCACCTGAGAATGGCTTTGGCGGCTTAGCCATACTGAGCATGCTCCGAACACGTTCCATGATTGTCCGGTTCATTCTTTCAGCGACACCGTTATGTTGAGGGGTGCGTGGGACTGTCTTCTCATGTCGAATGCCATATGTTTTGCAATAGGCATTGAACGCTTTAGAAGTGTATTCGCCTCCATTATCTGATCGAAGACACTTCAGCTTGTTTCCCGTTTCACGTTCTACCATGACATGAAATAATTTGAAATATTCAAACACCTGATCTTTTGTCTTCAGGAAATACACCCACAACTTTCGAGAAGCATCGTCGATAAATGTCGAAAGTATTTGTTACCGCTAGTGATTCAACCTCCAGGGACCGCAAACATCGAGTGCACCAAACATCGAGTGCACCAAATCGAGCAACTCGATTTTCTCGTTAAAGAGGAACTAAACGAGACTCTTTGTTGCTTACCAAATAGACAATGATTGCAAGGATCCGGTGCGACTTCCTTGTCAACATTGATAAGCTCCTTCTTTATCGGGGTAGACAACCCTTTCTCACTCATGTGACCGAGTCTCTCTGGTGCCACAAATTTTGAGAAGCCTCATTCTCGGCAATGTTGAGGCTATCTGTACATATTTTCACATGAGTCTTGTACAACGTGCCACAAATGTGTCCTCGAGCAACTATCATAGTGCCTCTTGACAACTTCCACATGCCTTTGGTGAAATGATTATCATAGCCCTGTTTGTCCAGGGCAATCCCCGAAAGAGATTCACCAAGATCGAGGCACATGTCGACATCCTTCAAAGTGATTGTACTCGACATTTGTCTTTATCGTATATCACCAATTCCTACAATTCGAGGAACTGGAATTTCCCATCTTCACCGCTCCAAAGTCACCACTTTGTATGTTGTGAAGTAGTCTTATGAGGAGTTACGTGGTAAGACGACGCGAGATCTACCACCCATTCTCAGTATCTTCTCTTGAGATATGAAGGCATGCCTCATCATGGGTTGAACAAAGTGCTACATCTCCGGGAATGATAGCTAGCGTTTCTCCACCATTATTCTTCTACCGGGAACCGCTTTGACCTTGCTCCTCTAGCCATTTATAGCGCTTCTTCTTCATATGACCCTCTATTCCACAGTGATGACATTTATATGTTGGTTTTACGCCATCAGTGGATCTTTCCCTACTTTTGCCTCTCCTTTGCCTCTACTACTTCGTTGTTGTTTCCGTCTTTGTCTCCTCGATTTTCCGTCACAAGGGCATACGGGTCCGATCTGTGCCCATGTCTTTTTCTTCCGCCTCCTCATTGAATAGGGCATCCTTAACCATAGACATGGTAAGTTTGCTTTCTACGGGGCGAATTGCTTTGAGAGAAACAACTAGTGTTTCCAGCCTATCGGGAAGTGTGAGAAGTAGAGAGCTCGCATTTCATCTCCAAGTGGCATCCTCTGCAGGCGATAATTGGTTTACCAAGCTCGAACTCACTAGTATGCTCGAATCAAGTTCCATTTTTCACCTTCATGTTGACTAAGCGCCATCAACAGGGCCTTATTCCGAGCGGTCTTGGCCTGGTACATGTCCTCCAACTTACGCAGAGGGCATATCGTCTGCCTCTCTGTGCGACATGGTGAAAGACACTATGGTCAATCCATTGCCGGATCGACGATAGATTTTTTATTCGACTTCTTCCACGCTCTGTTGACTTGGAAGCATCGGGATTAACACCCTTTAGCTCTATGGGGTCGAACAAATCTTTCTGATTGAGTAGATCTTCCATCCGGGGTTTCCATAACGTGTAATTGGTAGCATTGAGCATAATCATAGCTCCAGAAGATGATGTTGACTCATCCGTGGCCATTTTCACCTTCCAACAATTAGTTCACAAAGATAGAGTTTGAATCTCACGAAATGGAGTATACCGTCACGTCCGGAATGGTCAAAAATGGTGAAATAGACACTGGGGTTAAAATTTCAATTTCTGAAAAATTTGGGATTGATCTGCAATTTTCTGAAAATATAGGGACCAAACTGAAATATCAAGAAGTTCAGGGGCCAATCTGTAATTTCTGAAAGTTCAGGGACCGTAATAAAATTTCAGAAAATCTTGGGATCAAAATGAAATTTCCAGAAAGTTTAGGGGTCAAAAAATGAAAAATATAAAACTCAGGGACTGATTTGTAATTAACCGGAAATTTGCATGCAGAGATTACTGTTCATTGTCTTCTCCGAAAATCCGACAGCTCGTACGGCTTCGTCCGTCGTCCGTTTTTCGATCCAAAAACACGTACAGACTCGTATCGACGAGAGGAATCTAATGGAATGCTGAAAATTGAGTTTTAACAAACTTTATAAAACTCGAAATTTCAGACTTCTGCAACTTCCGACGAGCACTCCGACGAGGCTCTGATACCACTTGTTAGGTATCACAGGATCATTATGAAACTAAATGGATGAATTTGAGAGAAAAATACCAATTCTATTTCACACAAGAATAGATTTACAGGAGATTTACAAACTCACAAAAAACTCTCAAAACTCACTCAATCTCTCAAGGATTGATTTTGATCACTCTCAAGGATCTCTCTATGATATTCCACTTACAAGGGATGATTACAACTGAAGAATGAAGCACCTATTTATAGATGGATGTGGGAGGGGTAGGTGGTTGAAGCTTCAACAATGGTGGGCTTGTTGGGAAGCTTCATACTTTCCTTGTCAAACTTGATCACCAACTCTTCAAAGATGGATGGCTTCTAGATGGAGGATGTGGCTGGAAACCTAAATTGAATTCTTCACCAACTTGTAATTCCAAGTCTCTTGGTTTCTGAAATTATATACCATGCTTAGAAAAGGTTGGTTTTTGTGCCAAAAGTGCTAAATTCAGGCTAGCCCACAAACCAAAAAGAATCCAACTCTAGGCACAAAGTGGCAAGAATGAAGGTCTAAACTCAAACTTTATTAAATTAATGTCATGTTGGATGAAAAAAATGGTGTTGAGGCAGATTATCAGCAGCAGGCACGTGCAGATAGTGCAGAAAAATTGTGATTAATTAAGAAATTGAAAATTAACATGCATATGCGTATTGGGTTATAACGTGATTAATTAGCGAGAACACAGGCAGAAGCGTGTTCTGTGGATCAAACGAGAATTAATTTCAGGGATAATTACAAAAACACCCCTGAGGTTTGGGCTAATTATTAAAAAACCCGAAAATATTTCAAAATTATAATAAAACCCATCATGTTTGATTATATCTTATAAATGATAGCTTTTGAAATGTTTTTCCTTATGAAGGGGCTAATGTAAGACATAATAAAACCTCTAGGATTTTTTTCTAATTTTTAAAATCTCTGGGTTTTTTTGTATTTATCATTTTGATCTCATAAGTTCTGAAAGTTGCAATTTTGGTCTTGCAAGTTTTGATTTTGTGAAATTTTAGTCACAAATGGGTGTTTTAATATTTTATTTGTTCATACAATATCCTTTGTCCCTTAGCCAAAATATCCAAAATACCTATAAGGTGTGAGATTTAATTTTATAGTTTGGCCGGGGGAGGTGTTCATGAACTAAAGAAAATATAATAATGGGTAGCTAAATATAAAATATCCTTATAATTTTTTTTTAAATATGAAAAGCCCATAGTAAAAAATAGTAGAAAATCGTCAATGATCGACAATGGCGACCTGAGAAGGGGCCCAAAGGGCGATAGCCCCGGGCCCCAAATTTTAGGGCCCACTAGAGTTACCATATATGTGTATATATGTATGTACATATTCTATATGAGCTTATAGAATATTGTTAATTATGAATCAACTATGACATCTACATAAAATGTGGCATCTACATAGAAGTTTTGTAATTTAAAAATTTTAATTTATGATAAACATGTCACAAGAAAGATTAAATGGATCGGTAACTTTATGTATTGAATACAAATATGTTGGATCATATTGATTATTAAAATATTATTGACGGATTTAGTTCTCAAAATACTAGCTAAGAGAAGCCATTTTAAAGATTTTTTGATACGTTTTTTATTTACATTGTGCATTTTTATTTTATAATGTGTCATTGTAATTTGAAGGGACCTCGTTTTATCTTCGTCCCAGGCCTTCAAAATGTCATGACCGGCGCTGATGATCGGAACTACTACACGACTAAGATTGCCAACCTCTAAGAATTAGAGGACTAAAATTGCAATTAAGCCATAAACATTATCTTGAATTATAGACTTGTAAAAATATCACTTGTTTTACATGCTAATTTGTAGAATTTGCAGGGCCAGGCGAAACAAAAACAATATTAGCAAGTACCACCACAGGCTCAAGCAAAACTAAACCAACATAGCACTCTTTAATTTTCTTTCCAGATTAATAAATCTCTCTAATTTTTGTTTTGTTTGCTCAGTACAAACAGCTTGTGGGTTCGATCTGAGCCGACCGCGGCGTTCGAGCACGACGCCTCGGCTTTTTGATCTTTGTATCTGAGTTTAACGTTTTCCAGCTTGATTCCCTGGCATGGATTGCCCTTGCTACAATCAAATTTCACGGCCACTTGAGTTGCCGATGTGCCTTGAATGTCTTGGTATGTAACATGGCTAATTTTAACTCCTGATACCTGTGGGGGAAATTAACAAAATTAACATAAAATTAAGCCTTATGTCACATTTAATTTAATTCTTGAAAGGGTTGATTGCGTTTTGGTCCTGTAAATATAAGGAGGCGACATATTTAGCCCTGTGATTATTGTGTATAGCAATTTTGGTCCGTATGTATAGAGGTGTCAAACGGGCCCACCGGCCAAAGCAAAAATGGGCGGTTAGGGCCGAAGGCCAAACATTAACCTAGGACCACTACTTTTGGAGCCCAACCCACGAAAAATACGAAGGAAAAACCGGACCGATTGGGCGATAGATTTTTTGGGCCCAATGGGTCGGGCAAAAAAGTCCGTCTTATTTTGGGCCTAAGAAAATGCGACCCCAGATCGCCATTTTACGTAGGGCCAAAATTGATGACTCACGTATGTATAAAAGATTGGCATATTTTGTCCTCTAACCTAATTCATGGTCCTAAATTTTGAGTTTTACGCAATTTTGGTACATAACATACTTACAGGACCAAATATGCTACCCTTTGGATTTGGGACCAATATTGCTACGTTACATACTTACATGATTAAATATGCCACCCCTTATACTTACAGAGTTACACGACCAAAATTGCAATTAAGCCTTCTTGAAAGTGATAATTAAAAATACAACTCCTACTAACAAGACACAATTATGAAAAACTCCAATTATTTTTCAAAATCATAAATACCCCCTCTCGAGAGTGCAACATGTAAAATAGGAACAAATGTCAAGGGGTACATACTTGTAATTTTCTAAAGATGTACTAAGTTTTTTTTTTTTTTTTTTTGTAATCAGGCTAAACCTTAGGGGTTATTTCTATAATTATCCTTTCTTGAAAATAATAATAATAAAAAAAAATCTTAGATGGTCTGAGATCTTAACTATAGGATCATGTGGGTCCTGCACAAACAATGAATGAAAAACTGAACTAAAAATAATAATAATAATAATAATAATAATAATAATAATAATAAAGAGAGAAATTTTAAAAATTTGGACCTGGCCAGGACAATTTTTGTTATTTGGGCAGTAGTTTTGGTCAATCACAATTGGGTTCTGCACATTGTTCATAATTGCATTTTGGAACACAACATCTCTCACAAAACCTTTGCTTGGTCTCCCCATGTCTTTATTCTAACACCATTTTGTGTGTTCTTGAATCTCACACTTTTAACTGTCACATTTTGTACACCAGCTTCTTCATAATCCTTGCCCAAGCTTCCAATGCTTCATTCAAAAATCAAACCAAAATTAGAAATGTCACATTCATTAGCAAAATCACATGATTTCATTTAGGGATAATTGTAAAAACCACCATGAGGTTCGGGCTAATTACAAAAGAAAAACATAGATGATTCGATGTTATTGAAAGTCCGATTAGGTATGATTATGTCTTAAATTTCGGAGGAATCGTAATACTTCTATAAATAATGAGATGTGGTTTTGAAATATTTTTTTATTTGTATAGGGCAAAATGTAAGATTTAAATCAAACAAATGCTTCGTTCAAAACCAAACCAAAATTAAAGTGGTAATTACAAAAAGAATCCTTGAGGTTTGAGCTAATTACAAAAAAATCCAGAGGTTTTTGAGAATTACAAAAAACCCCGAGGTTTCATTTTGTATGAAATTTAAGAGGGTAATCGTAACATTTCTATAAAATTCAATAGGGGTTTTGATATGTTTTTTTTGCTTATAAAGGAAAAAATGTAAGACGGCACAAATTAAACCTCATGGTTTTTTTTTTATGATTTTAAAAAATCTATGGGTTTTTCGTAATTAGCCCCGAACCTCAGGTTTCTTTTTGCAATTACCCCAAATTAAAAATGCCACATTCATTAGCAAAAATTACATAATTATCAAATAACATGAAATCATTAAAAAAACCTCAAAAGTTGGGCAAATTACAGAAAAACCCCAAATTTTTGAAAAAATCGCAAAATATCCCCTTAAGGTTTGATTCTACCTGATGCCATGGCCAGGGCCGCAAGCGGCGTTTTCGATCCACAAATTGGCCGTGCCGGGCCTACCGACACGCAATCGTCGCCTGTACTGATTTTAGAGTTGAGAATGGTGACGCCCTTGGAGAGTTGGACATGAATACCATCTGTATTGGGACTATTTCCTGAGGCTGAGATTTTTAGTCCTTGCAATTTCACGTTTTCGCACCCATTCATCACAATGTGGAACATTTGGCTATTTAGGGATGTTAGTCCAATTATAGCCATGTTCTTGGATTTCACAATTCCTAATGTCTGCATATCAAATCAATTTTATCATCACAAATCTGTATACTTTTTGGGGGAAAAAATTCATGTCTAATTGTGAAATATTAGTATGCCTATAAATCATATTATCTAGTTATGATTATATCGAAGGGGCTAGGGAGAAAAAAAGTTTAGATATTTCTAAGCAATGACGTAGTTAGCTCAGAAAAAAAAATGGGGGTGGGCCGAATCCGGTACACGAAATTTTGGTAGGCTAAATAAAAAATTATATAAAAAATCAAATCATTTAAAAAAAATAAGAATTACATAGTATTTCTGTTTTAAAAATGGGGGGGTCGGGGCCCAGCGCCGCCAGTGTTTTTAAGGAATAATTACGAAAAGGCCCCTAAGGTTTGGACTAATTACAAAAAAAAAGAGTTTTCTAAAAATTACAAAAAACCACTTGAGGTTTGATTATGTTTTAAAGATTAATAAGCAGGTACCTGTAATATTTTGATAAATGTAATGTAGCTTTTGAAATGTTTTGCATGTGTAGGGGAAAAATGTAAGACACAAAATATTTTGAGGTTTTTTTTTTTTTTTTTAAATTAAACCGAACCTAGGAGTTTTTTGTAATTATCCCTATTTCTGATTCTCAAGAGGTTTACTTAAGAGGTTGTTTCTGAGACTAATTGTCCTGAGTAATTTCACCATAAATTCAGTAAAATGAGCATGGACAACGGATTGAGATTTCCTGTTACATAATCTTGTTCCGTTGTATTGGATGATTGACACGTATACGTGTACATTGAACGACAAGAACGTGTTTCTATAACTAGCACGTGTTAAAGAAACGTTTGTACTCTTATATATAGAGAAAAAAAATAAAAAAAATCAGTTTATAGTTCAGTACATAATTATATCATCACATACCAAATTATCAAATTTTTCAAAAAAAATAAAAATAAAATTTAAAACATGGGATTAGAATTTTAGTAACCGCGACCCTCCACTTCCACACTATCTTGGAATTAGTTACTACTAAATATATATAGCTGTGGCAGTTAATTTTTATAATGTCTCTTCACATCCCATTTCACAAAATTCAAGCTCCAATTTAAGATCTTTTGCATCATAATATCGAAAAAAGAAAAAAAAAATTGACATTATAAACAACTAATCAATATTTTGTACATTAAAACTTACCGTAGCACCACTAGGACAATTATTTTTGCCACTTTTCTTACATGCCCACAAGGCGGCACCTTGGCCGTCGAGGGTGCCGCCGATAACGGAAACGCCGTCGGCCCCCTCGAACAACAACCAATTACGGGCGTTGTAGTCGGGGGGAGCGACGAGCGTGCCGTCGATTCGAACGGTGATGGCTTTGTTATGGCACGGACCTTTAAAGTGTAGGCTTCTAAGCAAGAATCTACCTTGTGGCACATAAATTGTGGATGATTTTGTGGATGAACAAGCTAAGGACCATGCTTTGGACAAGGCATTTGTGGAGTCTTTTTTGCCATCACCTTTGGCTCCTAAGTCCAAAACATTGTATGTGGTTTCAAAATTGGCCAATGATTGGTGGGGAAAAATGGACAAAAGTCCGAGGAAAAGAATGAAAAATATGGGATTTGTTGTCATATGGATTAATTGCTAGAATTGTTTTTTTTTTTGTGTGTGTGTGTGTGTGTGTGTGTTTGGAGATGAAGTGGGGAGTTGGGGGATTTTTGGAGGCATATTTATAGAAAAAATTGAATGAATTAAAAAATTAAAAAAAGGATAATTACAAAAAGTACCCCTGAGGTTTGACCTAATTATAAAAAAACCCAGATAACTTTCAAAATTACAGAAAATATCCTTAAGTTTGATTCAATGTTAAAATTAAGGGGTATACTGTAATGATTTTATAAATATGAAGGGGGATTTTGAATTTTTTTGCTTATAAAAGGGTTAAATGTTAGACTAAATAAAACTTCAGGGGTGTTTTTTGTAATTAGGTCAAATCTCAAGGTACTTTTTGTTATTAATCCCAAAAAAAAGGTGGGGTGGGGTGAGGTGGGGGGGTTAAGAAACAGAAATGGGAAAAAATTGGAGCAATTTTAATTTAAAAAGTTATGTGTGTATCTAACAGAAAACAGAATTTTGCTTTTGGATATAAATTTTAATAAACAAATTGGTGCTTTTTGGAGGGGATTTTTCATGATTACAAAATCAAAAGGATGTCCAAGTTGCCACACATCTGGATTTTCCAATTGGATAATTGGACTTTTGAAGCAATGATTGAGGATTTCAATATTGGATTTGTGCGTCTTTCGTAATTTATGTAGCTGATATTTTAATTATGTAACATTCAAGAATTATAATTGGGGTCATGAGAAGGTAATAAATGGGAGGGTACGTAATATGATACCCAAATATTTTAAGTTTTAGTTCAGTTGATGTTATAAAACTAATATGGATATCATTGTATATTAAATATTTAGTAATCATTTTTGGGTATTGCCTAATTTCTTAGTGATAATCGATAAGTAGAGCCGACAATGGGTGAGTCGGCTCTAGCCAACGGGCCAAGTGGAAAAATCGGGTTGGATCGGGCTTGCTCAAGATTTGATCGGGCCGCATTTCTTGTGGACCAACCCATCCCATCAAGTGTATTTTTGATTAGGCCTATTAGATCGGGCCAAAGTAGATTCGATCCTTTTCGGGCCGCTAAATGAAACTAAGCCCAACCCTAGTGCGGCCGATCGATCGGGACCCATCGGGATAGGCCAATTTTGCCGGTTCTAGTAATAGGTACTAAATTAGGTCGATCGATTGTCTATACCAAATCGCCCTCTCGAAGGGAATATTTCCGATCGATGAGGTAAAATCAAAAGATTGAGTCGATTTTGAAATGTCTTAAAGGATGAGAAGTTAGTATATCCGAATTAAATCTAACTAACACTAAATTTAATTGTATATAAAAATCATGAGGACTATTAATAATACCGAAGTGTACTTGGTTGTCACATTAATATGGGAATGTTCAAAATGTCCCTGCCAAGTTTGGGATCATTGTTTGGAAACAGGGGTGGAGCTAGACGTGTAACTTTGGAGAGACTAAGTAATTTTGGAGAGACTAAATCAATGAAAAATAAAATATACATAGAAAAAATTGATTTTTAAAAATTTAGGGGGGGGGGGGGGACTAAACACCCCTTTCCCATAGATAAGGAGGATACGCCCCTGTTTGGAAACCCTAAACTAGTCTCGGATGTTTGATGGATAATGTTGATTCATTAGGAGTAATTCTATTATGAAAACTCCGGATTTTTGTAAACCCTAATCATCAATCACCTATAAATATATCATATCAAGGTATGTTCGTGGTTAGGTTTAATACTTTGTTTTTATATTTTTCTCTTAAAAGGAGGTTTGGTCCGATTTGAACGTCGTAGAGAATATCTTGGAAAAACCTTCCGTCCCTTCTTCCAGATTATTTTGAAGGCATCAAGGCAAAGCAACCGTTTAAAATCGATTTTTCTCGGTGGTGTAAATTCTTTGCCCCACTAGATAGTTTCTTATTAACTAAAGGAACGATGGGCCGGGCTATTGGTTAATAGGCCATAATTTTATGAACCAATTCTTTTAAAGATATAATTTTACAAGTGTAATCATCCTTAAAAGTTGCCCATAACCATCTTAATTCTTAAGTAGGGGGCCATTGGCCCATTGTGCGTGCATGTATTTTTTTCTTTCAAATAATTCAATTTGAATTACATGTGAGGCTATTTTCTCTATTTTTTCTTACATTTTCGATAAATTTTCTTGAAATGTCACATGTAAATTAGAATGGGATTTCTTGTTCCACGATTCTATTCCACTTTATATTCTATGACATGTGTACATGACGATGTCATTATTATACACATGTCATTCATCATGTATAGTGAAACAGAAGTAGAACATAATTGTGGAACATGAATTCGATCCTGTAAATTAAAAGCGGATGTATGGTTTTGAATTACGATAAATATTAGGCAAAACTCACTTTACCATATATACTATTGGTTTTGCATCAAATACCCATCTCGTATAAGTGTTTTTAATTAAAATTTATTTTATTATTTATATTGAAATTATTAATATATATAAATTATTGATAATACTAAAATTAGTTTTTAATAAAAGAAAATTAAACATTAGATACAAGACATTATTTACATTACTAAAATTAATGCATATAATTTAATATCCGATTAAATTATAATATAATAATGAAATATATTATTTAATTAGTGGGTAAGGAAAAAAAGTCAAAAAACATGGAAACCGAAACGACAATAACGTAAACAGAAAACAGCTGAAACCAACATGCCTTTAACATTGGCCCTTTTTTCATGCCCCATAGGACCATAGGGTTGCTTTTGTAACAAGTTAAAACCCCTCATATTCCTCTCATGGCTTTCATAACTTCCAACCATCAGAGTCCATAACACTATTCTAAAAATCTTCGTTTAGTTTCCAGTCTCGCCAGGCGTAATTAGGCTCTTATTGGTCGCTTACGTTTTTGTTTTGATGTTTTTGTTTTGATTAAGCCCCACCAAATCCTATTTATACATCTACTTACCTCACCTAGACGCTAGACCTCAATCTATCGTTTGCCTGGAATGTAGCGCTTTTTAAAACAATGGTCCAATAGACGCATCTTTCCTCATTCCATAAAACAACAAATGATAACGAGGTTGGAGGTTCGAATCGCCCGAACGAGGTTCGGGATGATTATTTGTATGGTGACTCGTCGATACCGAGGATCATGACTCGTTGAGCGATATCCCACGATTCACCTCATCCACGAAATTCTAGGAGCGGTATAGTGAGGACCCTCATGATGTAGTTCATCCTTTTCTTTATAAAACAACAAATGATTTTAGCAATAAAGAATAAACATTATTGTCTATTTGTCTGTTAGAGTTTATAGTGGTATATATAAGCCTTTTCGGTGAATTTTTCAAGTTTGGGACTTATATGTATTTAATTCTTGTTTCATGGGTATTGTCTCGTATATGGGATATTTTTGCTTACTTATAATACACTTAATTTATAAATCCATATAAGAATTGTTACACATTCATGTGTAGTAACGTGCAATGATGCATAGGGCTCCAATCACGGTGCAGCCGCAAAAATGCATGTTATATAAAGCATATAATCAATGGAACTATTTTTTTATGCTTGCTTGCAAGGCAAATAAAAATTGAAAAAAGCACTTAGAATGACATGAATTTACATGTGAATCATTTACTTTATATATACATATTTGAGCCAACGGGCTAGCCGCGGCGGCGCCTCTCGGTGTTTTAAAATATCTAGAATTAAAAGAATTATATATAGGGATAATTACAAAAACATCCCTGCGATGTGTGCTAATTACAAAAAAATCCAAACATGTTTCAAAATTATAAAAATCCCTTCAAGTTCCGTTTTGTCTTGAATTTAAGGGACTAACTGTAATATTTTTGTAAATGTCATGGGTTTTTTTGAAATATTTTCAAAATCGCGGAAAAAATGTAAGACGGAATCAAACCTAAAGGTTTTTTTTTGTAATTTTCAAAAAATTCTGGGTTTTTTGTAATTAGCCCAGACCTTAGGGGTATTTCTGTAATTATCACTTATATAAAATTACAAAAACTCTAGTTTTTTTTATAATTAGCCCAAACCTTAGGGGTGTTTTTGTAATTACCCCTTATATAAATGAGTAATACATTATAAACACAATATTATATACATTCAATATACATTCTTTGTTGTTGTCAAGCAATTGAGAAATACATCAAAGCGCATAGTGTCATGCACAAGACTACTATAGTGTCTCAAGTCTAAGGACTAATTAATGCAAAGATTATAAAATAATAAAATTATTATTCTATGAATAAAATTTCCACTAAGAATTTCTATTGGGTCCTTCACTACGTGTTTCCAACAAGCATCCACATATGCAAAGTAGCATCTCTATGGAATGAAACATCTTACTTCCGAACATTCATCGTGTGCGAGTCTTCTATAAAGCTTATTGATATCTCATCTCGGTGAACCATCGACTCATAACATTATCCAAGATCATAGTCATAGATATGTCATTCCACAAACATCATCATATGCGTGATCACGCCCGTAGCTAAACGTGATCTAGGGACTTTATCCAATTAACAAAATAATTGATGATAAATAAAACACAAAAACTCCTATCGACCGTCTAACGTCCGACTGTTAAACGGATCAACTCGCGGACCGGTGGCGTTTCCGTAATATTAGCGGTGGTGTTTAGTAATTTTTAGAACCATCGGTATTAACATTACTTCGAAAAATATTAGTCGTCCTTCTAAAAAGTATTAGCGGTTCTTCCGAAATGTATTGGTAGTTCTTGAAGAGTTTTTTAGTATTTCTCCTAAATATACTCCCAAAATGTATTAGCAGTCCCTCAAAAAGTATTAGTAGTTCCTCGAAAAAGTATTAGTAGTTCCTCGAATATAATTAAATTTTTCTCCCGAAATGTATTAACAAATTCTTCCGAAAAGTATTAGCCGTCCTTCTAAAATGTATTAGCAGATTCTTCTGAAATGTATTAGTAGTTTCCCTGAATATAATTAAAATTTTCTCTTGAAATGTATTAACAATCCTTCTGAAAAGTATTGGTCGTCCTTCTAAAATGTATTAGCAGTTCTTATGAAATGTATTAGTAGTTTTCTGAATATAATTAAATTTTTCTCCTAAAATGTATTAACAAATTCTTCGAAAAGTATTAGTCGCCCTTCTAAAATGTATTAGCAGTTCTTCTGAAATGTAATATCACGAGGCCACTAAAAGGTATTGAGTTTTCATCTGAAAAGTATTAATAGTCCATCAGAAAAGTATTAGCACGTAATTTACTTAAAAATATTTAATAGTTATCCGAAAAAAAAGTAGTTTTTACCGTCGAAAGTATTACTTGTCCCCATAAAATGTATTAGCGATTACCCTGAAAAATATTAGTTTTTTCCTAAAAGTTTTTTTGTAATTTCCCAAAAAGTATTAATTCTTCTAATAAAAAGTATTAGTTGTCCCATTGAAAAGTATTAGCGGATCACCTAAAAAGTATTGACTTTTTCTTTGCTATTTTTTCTTTCGTGTTGAATTCTTTCTACTCTGTTTTTAAATCATCTGAAAATCTTATAGGCCATCATGCATTATAGAAGTTCTCGCTAACTCCAACATAATTTGTATGAAGCCAAAGAGAGTGACCATACAAAAGAACAGAGAAAAGAAAGCGAGAGCATGGAAAACCACATGAATTTTCACAGGATAATGTTCGTAGGGAAAAAAACCCACTTGCTTGAATTTCACGGACCATAACTAAAGATAATCTTCCACTCAAATGTTGAGATATTCTTGATCGTTTCTTCGCGACCAATAATTGCTCGATTCGCCATTTTGCTGACATGTATTACTATATTGTTCTTTGCAAAAATTGAGATTTTACGGCGACGAATCTCCTCGGAGACAGTAGAATGCGACGTCGTGTGCCACCGCGGCCGCCTCTTCGCTCCCGGCGCCCGTGCCGGGAGCCCTAATTTCGGAGACTTCTATCTTCTTTTTGAATTCTTCCCGTATTAGCTTTTCTACCTTTTCTTCTCTTTTGAATTATTCTTCTTCTACAATTTATTGAGGTTGTGAGAGAGAGTTTAGAGAGATAAAGAGGCGGACCAGAGTAGATGGGTCACGTAAGAATTGAACTATTTGATTTAACCCGCAAGACGGGTTAGGGTTTTGGATCCGTCTAACGGATCTCCGTTAAACGCCCGGATGGGAGACCTACCCTAAATAAAATGCTTTTTGTTAAGATCATGAATAAAATTATTTTTACAAGAGTATAAAAAAACTCGTCACTAATTGGCTTGTTGGGTACTACTCTAACACCTTTATAAGTTGATTCTAAGTGAATAGTATATTATTAATTTATTAGTCCCCTTTCAAATTTCAGTTTGGAAAAAGAAGAAAACAAATCTAATTTTTAAAACTCTCAATTTAGTCAAGTAATTCAAATTGGCGAATTTTTAATTCCTAAAAATTTGTATTAATAATTCCATTCATAACTTTACTATTTTAACTGAAAAAACAAACAAGTTTAATCAACTTATTAGTTATTATTAGAATTATTTCAACATTAGCTATATTAAAATATAATTAACCAACAAAATATTATTATTGAAAAAATTAGTATTATTTCATATCTTTTATTTATTGGATATAATTAAAAAATAAAAAAATTTAAAAAAACTATACTAATTTTTTAATTATTTTCTAAAAAGTTATAATAAGAAAATCAGTTAGAAAGTAAATATCTTAAATGATTAAATATTTAAGAATAGAATAGAAATTAAAAGTTTGGTTTAATTTATATATTTTAAATAACTAATGTTAAAATTTTAATAATTATATAATTAGTTGACTTAATTTATTCAATTTTTATAATTAGAATAGTTTTATGAATAAAATTGGTAATGTAATTCTTTTATAAATTAGTTTTGCTTTTGCCAAATTGAAATTTAAACAGTAGTATAGCTACGGTACTACTAATTTTGCAATTCCCCAACAAATCGGCCACATAGGATTAACTAATGGATCCTTGTCAGCAAGATTCTGGATTTCGGTCACTTTTATCAAATCGGACATGACAATTTTTGCCTTGGAGTTGGTTTGACAAACGCCCGACACAACACGATAATCCGACATGTACTCGACCTAAAGTTCCGAGAGAGAAACCAATACGAATACGAGAAACCCGAACACGAAAACGACTAATTAAGTTGAATCTAATACATTGACACAATGTTACCAATTTGTCTAAAACATAGTCATTTTATATTTTAATTAATTTTTTAATATATTTTAAACATAAATCGAAATCAATCTTAAACCAATCACAAACTCGATCTAATTGTTAGTCCAAGTGGCTACGATAATCTAGAGGGGGTGAATAGATTATCTCGGTTTTTCAGATTTTGCCCTCTTTTTCGAATAATCAACCAAAGACGAGAATGTAAATGCGGAAATAAAACAACACTCGTCGATTTAAAGAGGTTCAACCCACCTAGGGCCTAATCCTCTACCACCCCAAAGATATCCAGGGATGGATTTCAAAAGAAAAAGATTTTATTAATTTACCAAAAATTAATACAACACCTTGAGGATTACCACAACCCTCTTACACCACCTCGAGGATTACCACAATCCTTTTACAACACCTTTGAAGATTACCACAACCTTCAAACACCTATCACCTAGATCACCCAAGTGTATTCTTACCACAAGAATACTCACAAGGATGTCTTGTGTTGAATGATGACCAAAATCAAGATTACAACTCAATAATGATTGATACAATATGAGTACAAGTGTAATCAAGAATTGAAAGCCTAGACCTCAAATTTGTGCAAGTGAAAGTGCTAAGGCTAATACAACAAGATATATGAAAGTGTTTGCTTTGTTTGCTCTTTGCTTGTATGGAGTGTTGTATCTTGTTGCTTGAATGAAGCCTCTATTTATAGGAGAGGTCTTGGCTTGATTTCCGGACATTGGCTCCTCCTGGGGAGTGATTTCTGCAAAAGAAACCATTTAAAATCATCAATATAGCTGTTAGAAATCAATCCCACAAAATAGGGAAAAGTATGCAAAAACGCAACGGATAGTTTCTTTGTCAAACATGGGGTTCGACCCGTCGCGCAGAGATAAGATTGAAATTGAATTCTGCGAATTTTTACACAGGGGGACGGTCGAAGGGGGCGACCGGCCGTCTCACCATTGTGACCGGTTGCCTTCGGCGTTTTTACTTAAACAGAGAAGTCCTGGAACAAAATCCAACTTGCAGTGCAGGTTCGTCGGCCGACCGGTCGACCACACCGGCCGCCCACCTGGTCGAATGGCCGTCGCCGCCGCCTTTTTTTTTCTTACGCCCCATTTTCTGTTTCAAAACTCAACTCAGTACGGGTTGCCCTATGGGCGGCTGGCCGAGCTGAAACAAAAGTGTTGTCCAATTTTAAATCGAATATTAACTTCAAGAAATACTCCAAAAAATAGTAAAAACATTTTAGATCGATCGGAAGTGTTGGGACAACATTTAGGGACATTGTTTTGGTATAAAAACTCATTTGAACAAAATCATCAAAATCATGATAAAAATATTTATCTAACAAACTCCCCTTTTTGATGATTACAAACCAAAACAATTTTCAAGAGGACGATTTCGAAAAACAAAAAAAAAATTTCGGTTTATGAGTAAACTATCCGTTTAAAAACATTTTACAAAAGCTCCCCCTATCAACAAGCACATAAAGAAGAAATATTGCATAAGCTAGAAGCACAAGCTTTTACAAAATAAACAATAACTCCATGAGCTTAGAAGCTCCCCCTGTTACAAATACTTATTATCCATGCAAACAAGTTCATAAAACAGTCATTGGACTGAGTTTTCTTCACAACTTATGGCCTTAATAAGCCATAGCTTGTAGCTTCTATCATGAGCTTTTATTAGCTTCTTTGAGCTAACGAGCCAATTTCTGTTTCTCCCCTTTGGAATCATCAAAAAGAATGTTAGGATGATAGAAACATCATAGAAGTATATCAAAGTGCGCCAAAGAAATGGTTTATCAACCATTGAGCAATTTAGCTTAAAAACCAAGGAAAATGGGAGAAATG
This sequence comes from Rehmannia glutinosa, assembly GCA_016081115.2. Classification (NCBI taxonomy): domain Eukaryota; kingdom Viridiplantae; phylum Streptophyta; class Magnoliopsida; order Lamiales; family Orobanchaceae; genus Rehmannia; species Rehmannia glutinosa. The sequence goes on from JABTTQ020001569.1 coordinate 639,169, forward strand.
TATGATGAAGAGTTCATACGCTCGTTTTATTTCCCAAAACATGATCTCAATGAGTATAGAAGACTTTTGGAAGCGAGAGAATCATGTAGAAGTTGAAATTTTCATTGAAACATTTCATCGAACACATTGTGGGCGTGAAAAATAAAAAGAGTTGTATATAGCCCTTGTAAATGATCCAAGCCAAAAAATTTCATCACCAATCCACATCAAACATCATACAATACAACATAATAACTAATCTCAACAAGATCATAAGCAAAATTATCAAGAAATATACAAGAAAGCCATAAACTCAAGGGTTCAACCCAATTGAGCAAAGTAAGGAAAATTCTTACCATTTGATCGGAAAAGATGAGCAATGATGATGATAAACATGCTATATAAGGTCCAAGATATAAATGGAATGCATAAAAATCAATTTTGAGTGACAATAGTGTGCATTTGGCAAAGGGGACGAATAATGGCAAAAAGAAGTGAAACTGTCAAATGCTGAAGACAGAACGAACTTAAACCAAAAAATAGCCTAGGCGACGGTCGTGGTTGAGGGCGACCGGTCGACGTTGAGGGCGACGGTTGCCCTCAACCTCTTCTTCCCCATATTGTTTGACAAATTTTTCAAAATCCGAATTTTCAACCAAAAATCCGATTTTTCGCCCCTAAGTTTTAAAAACATGCAAAATGCAAACGTAGACCTCATTCAATATGCATTATGCCTAACCGAGCTCGTATTGACGCAAAAAGTCTCGGAAGTTAGCGGTTTTGTAAAAATGTCCGCTAATTGATCTTGAGATGGCACAAACGATATCTCAATTTTTCGTTTTGAAACACAATCCCTTAGAAAATGATGTCGAATCTCAATATGTTTAGTACGGTTATGATGAACCGAGTTTTGAGCAATATTTATAGCGGATACATTATCACAAAAGATAGGTACGTTTTCAAAAGAGCATTTGTAATCCGCTAAGGTTTGTTTCATCCAAAGAAGTTGAGTACAACAAAATGCGGCGGAAATATATTCGCCGCGGCCGTTGAAAGAGAAACACTGATTTTGCTTCTTTGAAAACCAAGAAACTAGGCAATCGCCTAAAAATTGACATGATCCGGAAGTACTTTTCCGATCATCAATATTACCCGCATAGTCCGAATCACTATAACCTTTAAGAGAAAAGATTTCATTCTTTGGATAAAATAAACCATATTAAATAGTGCCTTTCAAATATCGAAAAATCCGTTTAACGGCACTCATATGAGATTCTTTTGGATTGCTTTGAAAACGAGCACATAGGCATACGACATGAAGAATGTCCGGTCTACTAGCGGTTAAATAAAGTAAACTTCCAATCATACTCGATACTTGGATTCATCAACCGTCTTGCCTTTTTCATCTTTGTCAATTTTGACATTAGTTGCCATAGGAGTCGAGGCGGTTCTTCCTTCTTCAATGCCGAACTTCTTCAAAAGTTCTTTTGTATACTTTGATTGCGAAATATAAATACCTTCTTGGCATTGCTTAATTTGAAGTCCAAGGAAGAAGTTTAGCTCCCCATCATACTCATCTCGAATTCACCTTGCATTAACTTGGAGAATTTCTTGCACAAAGATTCATTAGTAGCACCAAAGATAATATCATCAACATAAATTTGCACAAGTAAACAATCTTGCCCTTTTTCAAAAACAAAGAGTGTAGTATCAACTTTACCTCTTGTAAAACCATTTTGCAAAAGAAAAGAGCTAAGTCTATCATACCATGCACGGGGTGCTTGTTTTAAACCATACAAAGCCTTTTTAAGTTTATAAACATCATTAGGCCTAGAAAAATTTTCAAACCCGGAGGTTGTTTTACATAGACTTCTTCTTGAATAATACCATTTAAGAAAGCGGATTTAACATCCATTTGGTAAAGTTTGAAATTTTGAAACAAGAATAGGCAAGTAAAATACGAATAGCTTATAAACGTCTTTACGGGTGCAAAAGTTTCATCATAGTCAATACCTTCTTCTTGACAATACCCTTGAGCTACTAACCTTGCCTTATTTCGAACAATGTTTCCTTGATCATCAAGTTTGTTCCGGAATACCCATTTTGTACCAATAATTGTTTGAGATGGAGGACAAGGTACTAATTCCCATACATCATTTCTTTCAAATTGATTCAACTCCTCTTGCATTTCCAAAAACCAATCTTCATCCTCAATAGCTTCCTTAGCATTTTTAGGCTCTTTTTTGAGATATAAGAGCTTTCTCGGCAAAATTCCTTCGAGTCATTACTTTATCAAGGGATCACCAATAATAAGATCTTTTGGGTGATCTCCCTTAAATTTCAATGCTACGGGAAGATTGAAGTATCACTATCTTCTTCTTGAGGAACATTTGAACTTGAAGGTTGATCATATGAAATAGAAGGTTTATCATTATGAGCATCACTTTGAACAATAGGTTCAACAATATCCTCTTCATCACTATCGTCATTGGGTATTCTTTCAACACCCGAGGCTTCATTAAATTTGACATGAATAGATTCTTCAACAACCATGCTAGTCTTGTTGTAAACCCGATATGCTTTGCTCTTGGTTGAATACCCCATAAATATTCCTTCATTGGCCTTAGGATCAAGTTTGTCCAATTGATCCTTAGTATTTAAAATAAAGCACTTACATCCAAATATTTTGAAATAACTAATATTTGGAGTTCTTCCTTTCCAAAGCTCATATGGAGTTTTATTCATTTTAGGACGAATATAAACTCGATTAGTGACATAGCAAGCGGTACTTACGGCTTCGCCCAAAAATATTTTGGAAGAGAAAATTCATTGAGCATGGACCGACTCATTTCTTGTAGCGTCCGATTCTTCCTTTCCTTCGGCTACACCATTTTGTTGAGGTGTCCTTGGAGCCGAAAAATTGTGCGTATATCCCTTGGTTTCACAAAAGACTCTAAACTCACCGTCAAATTCTCCGCCTCGATCACTTGAATAGTTTTAATAGTATCTTCCTTTTCATTCTCAATGCGTCTACACAACTTAACAAACTCATTAACGGCATCGCTTTTATTTGCAAGAAAAAGAGCCCAAGTGTATCTAGAAAAATCATCGACAATAACGAAAGTGTAATGTTTTCCACTTAGACTAGCCGTACCAATATCCCCATACAAATCAAGGTGAAGCAATTGTAGGGGTTTGGTAGTGGAAATTTCATTTTTGGGCTTAAAACTACTCTTAACTAATTTGTTCTTTTGACAAGTGTCACATAAGCCAAGATTTTCAAAATTCAATTTGGGTAGTCCTTTTACATGTTGGTTTTTGTAAATATTTTTCAAATTCTTGTATCCAACATGTCCGAGTCGCCTATGCCATAAACTCGTTAAATCATTATTGGCGACAAGACAAGAAACATTTTGACTAACCAAATCACTAGTACAAATTTTGTAAAGATTGCCTTTTCTATTTGCTTCACAAATAATATTACCATTTTTAAGAATAAGGCATTTTTCTTTATTAAAAGAAACATCATAATTTGAATCACAAAGTTGGCTAACACTTATCAAATTAAACTTAAGCCCTTCTACTAAAAGAACATTACAAAAGAGAAAGAAAGAGTTACCAATTTCTCCATTTCCAAGAATTTTTCCTTTGCCATTGCCGAACATGACCATACCCTCTTCTTGGAGCTTGATGTTGGTAAAAAGCTCTCTCCTCCCGGTCATATGGCGTGAACATCCGCTGTCCACGAGCCATTTCGAATCCTCCATGGTTGTTATAGCCCCTATTACCTACAAAATCATTTCTTTTAGGTACCCTATAATTTTGGGGTCCATGGGGGTTAGTTTTGAGACCTTTGGGTCTCCAAATATAACTAGAGCTATTTCTCAATTTGCAATTATTAGCATAATGTCCAATTTTGCCACAATAAAAACAAGTAGGAGTATGAGAGCTACTAAAGCACGTATGAAAGTCGGACCTTGGTTATTTTTCTTAAAGACTTTTGAAATGGTTTGTAACCAAGTCCTTGTTTTGAATGCTCACCTCTTTGTGCATCTAAAATTTTAGTAACCTTATCCGTGCTTAAATTAAAACGATGCACATCCTTTTTCAAATTATCAATATCATTAGTGAGCATTTGTTTCTCGGTTTCAAGAGTTTGAATTTGAGTAAGGGTAATAGCATGAACATGATCAAGAGTCTCATAAGATGTAAATAATTTATCCTTTTCTATTTTAAGCTCTTTATGCTCCTTCTTTAAACTCTTGTATTTAACAATTAATTTTTGAAATTCATTTTGCAACTCATCAAAATCACATTGCAATTCATCAACTAAGGAGGAGGTAGAGGAGTTAGAGCGCACCTCATTATTTTCATCGTCCATAGCCATAAGACCATGTTCGGTTTCACCTTCCTCGTCGGATGTCTCGAGTAGCTCATCCCAAGTTTTGACATCCGCATTTAGAGCCTTCTTTTCGGAAAAAGCTTCTTTTTCTTTTGTTCCTCCTCATTGAGTTTTGGGCAATCGGCTATGAAGTGCCCGGGCTTTCCGCACTTAAAGCAAGCATTATCTCTTGGTTTTCTTGCTTTATTTTTATTCACAAATTTTGCAAATTTTCGAACAAGTGCGGCCGTCTCCTCATCATCATCATCATTATCATAGTATGCATTATTAGAAGAGGAAGCAAGACCTTTAGGAATATTTTGCATACCCGATTGATTGATGGTTGGTTTGGTATTTTTCCTCTCCTTGAGATAGACTTCATAGATGAGGAGGTTCCCGATGAGCTCGTCAAACTTGAGTGTCTCAAGATTTTGTGCTTCCGTGATTGCCGTCACCTTTTCGGACCATGAGCCGGGAAGAGCATTCAATACCTTAGTCACTTTGTCTTCTTCGGAGATGACTTTACCGAGGGCCACAAGAGGATTGACAATGTTGTCAAGCCTTTCCACCATCTTGGAGATGCTTTCACCATCATACATGTTAAAGTTTTCAAAGTCTTTAACAAGCATGGTCTTTCTAGCTTGCTTGACCTTCTTTGTCCCTTCATATATAGTCTCCAATTTTTCCCAAACCTCATGTGCCGACCTTATGCCTCGTATGCGATTGTACTCGGTGGCGGTAAGTGAGCAATGCAAAATATTTAAGGCCTTACCGTTTAGAGAGAAAGCCTTCTTATCATTTTCATCGAACTCCTTGAAAGGTTAAGGAGTCGAGGTGCCATCCTCCATTTTTTTCGTTGGTTGATCAACTCATTCAATAACCACATTCCATATGTCAAATCCGCGACTTGTAGAAAGACTCCATACGGTCTTTCCAAAATGCGTAGTTGTTGGCGTCGAACAATGGTGGCTTGTTGGTAGAGGCGCCGGTGGTGAGATAAGCGTCATTCGTAGCCATGGATCTTTCCTCTTTACTGAACGAGCTAGCCAAAGAGTTTGGCTCGATACCACTTGTTAGTCCAGTGGCTACGATAATCTGGGGGTGAATAGATTATCTCGGTTTTCAGATTTTGCCCTCTTTTTCGAATAATCAACCAAAGACGAGAATGTAAATGCGGAAATAAAACAACACTCGCGTCGATTTAAAGAGGTTCAACCCACCTAGGCCTAATCCTCTACCACCCCAAAGATATCAGGGATGGATTTCAAAAGAAAAAGATTTTATTAATTTACCAAAAATTAATACAACACCTTGAGGATTACCACAACCCTCTTACACCACCTTGAGGATTACCACAATCCTTTTACAACACCTTTGAAGATTACCACAACCTTCAAACACCTATCACCTAGATCACCCAAGTGTATTCTTACCACAAGAATACTCACAAGGATGTCTTGTGTTGAATGATGACCAAAATCAAGATTACAACTCAATAATGATTGATACAATATGAGTACAAGTGTAATCAAGAATTGAAAGCCTAGACCTCAAATTTGTGCAAGTGAAAGTGCTAAGGCTAATACAACAAGATATATGAAAGTGTTTGCTTTGTTTGCTCTCTTTGCTTGTATGGAGTGTTGTATCTTGTTGCTTGAATGAAGCCTCTATTTATAGGAGAGGTCTTGGCTTGATTTCCAGACATTGGCTCCTCCTGGGGAGTGATTTGCTGCAAAAGAAACCATTTAAAATCATCAATATAGTGTTAGAAATCAATCCCACAAAATAGGAAAAGGTCAAAAAACGCAAGCGGATAGTTTTTGTCAAACATGGGGTTCGACCCGTCGCGCAGAGATAAGATTGAAATTGAATTCTCGCGAATTTTTACACAGGGGACGGTCGAAGGGGGTGCGACCGGTCGCCTCACATTGACCGGTTGCCTTGAGCGTTTTTACGAAACAGAGAAGTCGGAACAAAATCCAACTTGCAGTGCAGTGTCGCTGGCACGGCCGACCGGCCGACCACACCGTCGCCCACCTGGTCGACCGGCCGCCCGCTCTTTTTTTTTCTTACGTCCCATTTTCTGTTTCAAAACTCAACTCAGGTACGGGTTGCCCTATAGGGCGACCGGTCGAGCCTGAAACAAAAGTGTTGTCCAATTTTAAATCGAATATTAACTTCAAGAAATACTCCAAAAAATAGTAAAAATATTTTAGATCGATCGGAAGTGTTGGGACAACATTTAGGGACATTGTTTTGGTATAAAAACTCATTTGAACAAAATCATCAAAATCATGATAAAAACATTTATCTAACACTAATTACCCGAATTGCCACCGTGCCCTACCTTAGAGTTAAGAGAATAATTTTTAAGTTTCCCTTATCCGAAGTGGGGATAACAATGGGTTCTAGAAATTTATTGCATCTCAATAGTTAAATGAATAAATAGATCATAATCAGAGTACTAGAGTGTACCATTAAATTAAATGTAAGCATATAGCCAAACAGTTAAACCGTAATTGAATATAAGTTCATCATTTTGGGAAGATAATAACAGAAACCACCAAAACACGGGCTTCTTTCATATATATTAATAACAATACCACAACTCTTTAATTAATAACAGAGCTACAGTACTATATTTAATTTTGTTATCATATATATAACCCAAAGTCTACTAATTATGATCTAAAGATCCAATGTATATTTAATTTAATTTTTTTGAATCAATTATTTTAATTTTCTCCTTATAAGCAGCTTGTCGGCTCGACAACTCCGTCGGCGGTCCCTCTCGGCATTGGCACAAGAAGCGATGGCGGTTTATCTCCGTATGTAAGGTTTACTTCATCCAAAGTAATTCCACCGCATGGATATGCTTTACTACTGATCAAAATTTTCGCAACTTGTGTGGTGATGTTCCATGTATGTCTTGATACGTCACGTCGCTAATTTTCACGCCCGACGCCTACAAATAAAGGAAAAATTAATGTAAATTAGATGATCAAAATTCAATTCTGAAAGGATATACATGAGTTTTATGTATCAAAGCGTCACTTATTTTAAATAGGTACCTGGTCCGGACAATGTTCGTGGTCGGGGCAGTAATTTTGGTCGATGATGATGGGGTTTTGGACATTAACCATGACAACATGTTGGAAAAGAACATCCCTAACAAAACCATTGCTAGGTCTTGCCCATGTCTTCATTCTCACACCATTTTCAGTCCCAGTGAATGTGGCGGTTTTAACCGTCACATTTTGCACTCCTGCTTCTTGCATATCCCAACCTAGACTTCCGATACTGGGTAAAAAAATGTGCAATTTTTTAAAAGTTAGTGGTTGTCAAACGTCAACCCTAAAACATAGAGGGCCAAAAATGTATTTACGCCAAACTTAAAGGTCCAAAAATGTAATTTTGCCTAATTTTTCAGTATATATAGCATTTAGAAGCAATATAGGAAAATTTCTTAAAATTTGATTAAATATTAAAGAATATCATAAACAATATATATATTTAATTACTTGAATTTTTGACATACAATGACCTATTATCTGATCACCCATGTGAACCATGTGCAATTTCAAGGAGACACATTTAAATATAGTCAAAAGTCAATATCTCAAGTGGTAGTGAAATACAATTATATGAGAAATTAAGTATTAAAATTATAAACATTTTAAAATTCAATGAAAAAGAACGAATTTCAAAAACTTCTTTAGGGATAATTACTAAAATAAACTACCCCGAGGTTTGAGCTAATAATTAACAAAAACAATTCTAGAAGTTTTTGAGAATTACGTAAATCCCCTTTAGATTTGATTATGTATTACACATTGCCCCGTTATATAATAAATATTTGTAGAAATATTACAATTATACCATACAATAAATATTTGTAAAAATATTACAATATCATGATATATACATGTTAAATATTACGTACCTTATCCCGTGGCCAGGGCCACAGGACAAGTTTTCGATCCACAAGTTGGAGGCGCCCGGGCCGATGGAGACGCAGTCGTCTCCGGTACCAATGTGAGAGTTCATAATAGTAACTCCCGTTGATTGTTGCACATGAATGCCATCGGTGTTTGGACTATTTCCAGGAGCTGATATTCTCATATTCATGAGTTTAGCATTTTGACATCCATCGACAAGAATGTGAAACATTTGACTGTTTAACGAGGTTAATCCGTTGATGATTATGTTGTTAGAATTGTAGAAAGCCAATGACTGCAAGAAGATCAATTGAATTAATTAGAAAAGATATGAATTAATTAAATTAATTAAAATTGGTATATATAGTATTGATTAACCATGTTCTTTTGTGGAAGTGGACTACTTCATGGAAAATGATCAATTTTAATTTAATTCATTCTCTAATTTTTTTTTTGTGTTTTGAAATTAATAATGATTATTAAATGAGCATTCTTTTGCATGATTATATGTCTATGTGTTAATAAACTATTCTAGCACATGCAAACCTCATTAAAAAAAATTAAATAATTGTCTCATATTCCCTCCGGTTCACAATTAGTGACGTTTCGGCTGATTAATATTTTTTTCAAAGTTTTGACATTCCAAAATTTCCTAAATTGCCCACATACATATTAATTCAAGGGCAGATTGCCAAGAAAAATATAAGGGTGGACTGATACACAAAAATAGGGTGAACCGGACAAAAAAAACCTAAAAAATCATATAACTAACTCCTAATTAAAATATTTTTTTTAAAACAAATTTTTAGTATATATATATATTTTTTTAAAAAAATTGGGAGGTGGGCCAGGCCCAGATTGCCCCCCTCCCACTTGTATTAATTCATCTGGTAAATGTATTTATTATATAATGTCATTTTCCAACTAACACTAATTAAAAGTATATCGAATTTTTAACATATTCCTTAACGTGTGTGATTTTTTTCTAAAACGACACTTTTTGTGAACTAGAGAAGTGTATCATAACAAACTTCAAATAAAACCTACCGTAGCTCCTTTAGGACAACTCCCGCTTAAGTGGAATTCTTGCAAGCCCACAATTTCGCCCCTCGGCCGTCTAGGGTTCCGCCAGTAGATAGAAACTCCGGCGACCCTTTCGAACTCCAACCTTGAGCCTCCCACTTCTCCCAAGAGCATTGTAATCGGAGGGAGCTACTAAAGTCCCGTCGATCACGTATAGTTATCGCGGTATTTTTGCACGACTTGCCCGTAAAATACGTGTTTCCTAACACGTACCTCCCGGCGGGACGAGATTGTGGCCGGGTGGTGGTGGCGCAGCCGCGCCCCACGCGCTCAGAAAAGCCTTTGTGGTATCGGATCTTCCATCGGGTTTCGCTCCGAAAGCCACCACATTGTAGGTGGGTTGTTTGGATGCAAGTGATGGTGATGAGTAGTAGAATAGGGTGAGAATTAGAATTTGGATTAGTTTTGGGGCAGCCATTTAATATTTGTGTTTTTGTGGTGTGTGTTTGTGAATGTTGTGGAAATTTGGGGGGTTATGAGGAGGTATTTATAGGGTTCAATTCTGAAGTGGGGTATGTGATCTGATTGGTCAAATTTAGTACTGTTTTATATTCATGCAATAACTAACAAATACTGGTTTAATTTTTGTGTACGGTGCGTAGAGGAATTTTGTACGTATTTGATTAATTTAATTACATATTCGAAATGTTTTGTTACGGGGATTTACAAAGGAAATTACTGAATTAAATGTTAAAATTTCATTTTTTTTCCACGTGTATGTATATAGAGGGTCTTTGAATTATGTTTGAATTCGAAAAATTCAATTTAGTTAATTAGCCATGTAACTATTAAAAATGCTTGAATTGAGCCAAAATTTGCCTAATTTTTCTAAAATTGTATGGATATTGTCACGCTAAATATTGGATTTGACTTTAAAAGTTGGGGATGATTGGATTTTTAGGCCCAATGTAATTTAGTGGCCAAGTGGAGTTGATAAAATTGCATTGAAATATCATTTAAGATGTCACTCGGATAATATAAATGACATATTTAATTTAATCTCGTTAATGTTCTCTTTTTTCATGCCTTTATGAAAATCTAAATAAATAAGCAATTATGTCGAAAAATCTAAAGTTATTTCAATAGTTTTGAGTCATGTCCGTTTCACGTGATAATATCGACCAATTTAAAAATTATTGGGCAAATATGGACTCAACTGGAGCAATTTATTATTTACAAGACTAGCTAAATTGTATTTTAGAAGTCGAACCATACTATATGTGACACCATATATTATAAGTTACAGGATCAATTTTGCATTTTTCTGATCCCATATATATCACTCGGGTTCTTTATTACAATTAATTGGTAATTTAATTTGGGATTTCATCATTATTACACATGACTAATTAAGTGTGATCATTGTGTCATTCGATATACTTAATTTGGCATGTGATTATGATATTGGAATAAGAAATGAAATGCTGTAATAAATTACCTAAAGTCATACATAAAAGTGCAAAAGTAAATATGAAGTGCTTAATTGGTAAAAGTTCGTTCAGAACAACTGCTGGAATATTAACTCAAATCGGTAAGTGGATTTACTATTGTCATTTATTTGTAACATAAAATTGAAAATAAATTATCAATTTACAATTTGTGGGTCTAGCTAGTTCATGCTAATTTTCAGTAGGGCTGTCAATTTCGGTCCGGCCCAGTAAAAGTATCGGATTGGGCTCTAATTTTAGAGGCCCGAAATGAGCCGGACTTTTTAGCCCAGCCAGTTGGCCCGATTTTTCCAGTGTATTTTTGTGGGTTGGGTCAGGCTAGGCTCCAAAAATAACGGCCCAATCTTGTCGGTGATATGTCGATAATTTGTCAAGATAATTTAGGGAAATAGTGACAAAACCATTTTTTCGATAATTCTATCTGAAAACCGGAATTTTCTTGTAGTGTTGATAAACACGCCCTAAAAATTTGAGCACGATATAGTTGGGTTGGGTTGGGTTGGGTTGGGTTGGGGGGGAGAATTAAAGAGTGGTAATCAAGAAAATCAAGGCATGAATTTAGGTTCATGGTCTTGATTTTGTCATGTGTTAATTCTTATAAAGGCTTAAAGTGAGGCAGAAGAAAGGTGTTATGGACTGAAATTTCTCTGTTGATAGCCTACTATATGTTTTTTATGATCAAGTTGAAGGATATGGGAATTGGGCGGGGACGGATCGAGAGGGGGCTGTCGAGCCCTTTCAAATGTTTATGTTATGTAGTAGATATATCTATATATTATATATGTATATATAAAAGTTATTTATCTCCCTAAATATTTCCAATCTCGCCACCTCTCTCTCAAATATTTTCAATTTCGCTCCCCTATGCTACAGTTTCTACGTCCGTCCTTAAAATTGGGAATACGTTTAAATGCTTGTAATGCAAGTATTTGTTTGTTGTTATTCATATATAATTTAATTTAAATGCAGACATCCCCTGAGGTGGCAATGCAAAACATGAAACATGTCCTGCGCAACTTCTAAAATGGCAATATATATTTCATAATTATATATCTATCAGTCTGAAACATAATAATATTTTGCATACCAAATTATGAAGTTCACTCTAATTACAAAAAAACCTTAACCATATATTTTTCAAGATTATTGAAGAGATATTTATTAGGTAAATGCAAACATCATGAGGGTGTTGTGTTTGTAATACCTTAGAGTGTACTTGTAATAATTTGATTTTTTTTTGTAATTTGGAGTAAAAAAAAAAGATCTCAATGATAGTTTCTGTAATTTACACACACACACACACTTTCTCTCTACATATATATAGAAAGTGTTGGCGATGGCTCGTGAAAAATCTTCGAGTCTAATAGAATAAGACGATTGGAAGATTAGGGATGGGGACGGGATCTGATGGGGGATATAAATACCATTCACGTCATATCCCCGATTCTAAAGAAGTGTGGAATCACCAACTTTGTCCCATAATTAATCAGAGATTTTCCATCTCATTTTATTCGGGTATCAACAGAAATGGTTCCGATTGGAATTTTGCCATCCTTGTCAGCAAGATGTGCATTGTGTACAAAAGTTTTAAATTTTGACGATAAGGTTGATCTCTTAAATATTGTAACTTTAATTAGGTAATTTTATCTTTTTAATTACGTTCACCGTACTTAAACCTTTTAAGAACCCACTTTAAAAATCACCACTCCATTAAACCATGGTTAAGGCCCGACCACAGGAAAAAAAAAAGTTCACTTAATTTGTTTGGTCATGAGATGATATCAAAGTATAATTTGGGATGCGAAAATTACTTATTTAATTAAAATATAACAAAATACTTATTTCAATTTTTTTATTCATTAATAATATAATACATGTTCTAAACTGCCTCCAATAATCGATTATTTTGAGATTTGATTTGATGCCGTCGTTCTCTCATTCTCACGTTATCTGTTTTTATATGTCGATACGAATCTAAATAAAATAAATAAATAAGGGATAATTACAAAAACACCCCTGAGGTTTGGGTTAATTACAAAAACCCATGCATGTTTCAAAATTACAAAAGGGTTAATTACAAAAAGTACCCTTGAGGTTTAACCTAATTACAAAAAACCCCAACTAATTTTCAAAATTACAAAAAATACCCTTAGATTTTATTTTGTCTAACATTTACCCTCTTCATAAGAAAAAAATATTTCAAAATCCCCCCTCATATTTATAAAAATGTTACAGCTTACCCCTTAATTTTAACACTGAATCAAACCTGAGAGGTACTTTTTGTAATCTTGAAAGTTAGTTGGGTTTTTTTGTAATTAGGTCAAACCTCAGGGGTACTTTTTGTAATTATCCCTTATAAAAAACCTCTTCAGGTTTCACTTTATCTTAAATTTAAGGGGGTAACTACTATATTTTTGTAAATCTCAGGGGTTTTTTGAAATATTTTCGAAAATCACCGGGAAAAATGTAAGACGTAATCAAACTCGAAGGGATTTTTGTAATTTTCAAAGAACTCTGGGTTTTTTTATAATTAGCCCAAATCTTAGGGGTATTTTTGTAATTATCCGAGAACTAAAAAATATTGACTTTATGGATACATTGTAATCCACACAATATGTCGCATTTAATTTTCACAAAAGCAATATGAATGTGTGAAGGTCAAAACAAACACATGCAATTCTTTACATAAACAAAGGAATCCTTGAAACAGGGCAACGTGCATTTATGGTACACAGGATCATAAGATATCAGGTGATCATAATAAACAATGATCCATAATTTTATCATGATTTTGTGGTAATGTAAGTCATGAGAGACATATGAATATGGATGGCCCAATTCTTTGGCAATATAAGAATTTTATGTTTACTTAGGCCACTTTGTAGCCATCCAGTCGGTTTGTGGTTGTTTTTCTTGCTTTTCTTATTTGTTTTCGAATTTGGGGTACTCTTTTTCCTTCTAAATATTTTTTCATAACGGTGAGTTTTACCTTAGAAGGTTTTAACAATGCCCCACAATAGGTCAGCTGATCGGCCTTATGGTCAGCACCCCTTTTTCTCTTTTTATTTAATTTCACTACAAGGAAAATGCTAATAGACAACGGTGATCCACTGTTGTCGTTTAGGGAAAAAAAGTGTTATGGATATCTATGTTGTGGAAGAGGCCGCTCAAAGACAACAGTTTTGCACTGTTGTCTTTATATCATAGGACAACGGTTTTCCACTGTTGCAAAACCGTTGTCGAAGAATGTAAATACAACGGTTCTGCAACAGTTATTAACTGTTGTCTAATATCATCAAAGACAACGGTGTAAAACCGTTGAAAATAACCGTTGTCTTTCATGTAATTAGACAATGGTGGAGAACTGTTGTACATAACTGTTGTATATCGATTAATAAGACAACGGTTAAAACCAGTTGTCTTTTGTCTCCTCTTTTACAACACAAATATCAACAACACTTTATTTTTTCCTTAATGACAACGGTGGATCACCGTTGTCTATTACTTTGAAAGAATAATTTAGTACCACCAAATACACTGCTAATGCCTCGTTGTCTTTTCAAATAATACAACACATATTTTGCAAAAATAATTAAAAACTCTAAATATGATCCATTAATATATAATACAATAAACAAATTCAAAATTCAAATTCATTGCACATTTCAAAATCCCCCGAATACGAATCTTTACAACAAAAGAAACATTACGAAGATGAGTTCTACCATTCCGTCGGATCCATCTCGGTCATCAAAACCAAAAACAATGAAGTCATTAATTAAATTTTTGCCATCTTTCACTACCGACCACCGAAAAATAAAATCCGACTTAATTCATCTTCGCCATGTTGTGCTAATATGTATTCTCGCCAAAAAAAAAAGAACCACATCTCAAAGAATATTATTCCAAATCATTGTCGGAAGATAAAAGAAGACTAACAATATACTACACAATATATGTATAAGCGCATTTATAAACATGAAAGCAAACAAAAGAAATCGGAAAACACCATTTAAATTGACTATTCTTTCTCACTCGGAATCGAATAAAATAGGGACAAGAAGACATAATGATGAGCAAAACCAAAACAAAAAAGGCAATGAGAATGTATAGCATATCACCCAGCATTTAATAAGAGAGTAAAACAGGGTTGTCTTACCAGGAAAACAAACAATTGTGGAAACGAATTTCAAAAATAGATTCCAAAACCTTAATGCTACCATATTCAAACTTTGCCCCAAAAGAAGATTTGTTAATTGATTTGATTTAACCAAACTTGCAAAACTCCTAAGTGAATTACGTACTAAGGATTTATTCCAGTTAAAAGAGAGTAAAACAGGGTTGTCTTACCAGGAAAACAAACAATTGTGGAAACGAATTTCAAAAATAGATTCCAAAACCTTAATGCTACCATATTCAAACTTTGCCCCAAAAGAAGAATCTTAACAAAGAGAATCGATTCACAAAACTGGATAATTGGAAAAGGCAATATCTGTAAGATTCTAACCATGCCGTCATCTTTTTAACAACAGACTTCATATGCATCGAACCATCTAAAAATTTAAGAGGACAGAAAAAATGAATTCCTAAATTGCCAATAATTATGCCAAATATCTACTGGGCTATAATGTTGGTTGTTTTGTTTTTTTTTCCACTTTCTAAATGAAGCCACCAAAGATGAGCAGATCTTGGGAAGGGGATTATCCCGACGACAAAAACAAGATCGCATTATCCAGTTTAATAAATACAATTGATTTGGTGATTTAGGGTGTAAAAAAGCTAAGCTGATTAGAGATATTTTATTGTTGATTCCGCAATTGAGTATCACACAAAAATTAATGCACCATGGAAGAGTTCCACAATGCACATGGGAAAGGCGGGAAAAAGGATATAGCCTTTTTAGTGATGCACAACTTTTTCTTATAATTCATTAGAGTAAATGATTGCTTAGCATTTTACAACAAGCTGAGCAATGAGTACCACAAGAAAAAAAAATTAAAAAAAAAAGTGTTGGGGAAGGGGTGGAGATATTTATGTAAATCTCTCAAAAAATTACATAATTTTATATGGAATCAGATTTTCTGTTCGACTTTTGGTGTTCCACTTCCTATTCACTACTTGAATGATTGACATGTGTGTATATACATCTCGAATAAGTTCAGCAGTAAAAGGAATTTCTTGCAATTCAACATACGAAAATAACAGAACTTTTTAATGATCACAAACCAACTTCCATAACCGGAAACAAATAGAACACATGAAGAAACCAACAACCAGTCAACGGATCGAAAACAGACAACAATTATGAGTTGTCAACTCATAATTTGAGAATTTGAGAATCATGTTTACACCCTCAAGTTTAGCCAAATTACAAGCACACTAATGCATATACAAGAAAAAAAAAAAAGAATCACTGCAATGTATGTAATCAAGAAAAAAAGGAAGCATTAATTACTTACAATGTATGTAATCAAGAGAGTGCAGAATCCAGAGACCCCAATCTTTTCTACTTTATATAACTTGATATGCACTCTGCCCACTCAACTCGCACTTCATCGATGTCACTTGAAGAATACTCGGCTTGATTGAACTGTGAATAAAAACATATTGATGTAATATTAGTCTGATCCAACTACTAAACGTACAACCAAAAAAAATTATAAACCTTAGTAATTTTGAATGTACGAAATTAATATGAAAAAAGATAATATATATTACTATTTGTTGCAAATGAACCCTCGCATTATCGGATGCAACTCCTTTTGAATTATTTCTCTCATGTATCGCATTACAAAAAAACCACATTGTAGTTTATCGATTGCTCGGTACATGTGCCTTAAATAAATTTTGAACATATCTGCTTAATTTCCAAATACATAAAACACATTTGAATCACCGTTAATGCTAGGCATACCTTAAGCATTTCCCATGTAGGTATATTTTTCCCCTCTTTTTATTCCCTGCATTGAATATTTTTAAGGCCCTTTACCATAAAACAAGAAAAACGTTAGACAAGTATCATCATATAGTTCACACACAATCATTAAAAAACTTCCAATCCTTACATGTTCACAACATGGTACCAATCTTCATCGCGGTTGCGCTTGCCATAAAGAGGATCCATTAAACAAACAATCTCTTTGTGAGGGAAAATGGCAGTCATAATCCAATGGAAGCTATATAATTACATAATGAAATATTCAGTTTTTCAACTTCGTAGATTATGCGATTGAAAGTGACATCATAAATATTACTTACCCTACATTACATGGAACCAAAACTAGAGTACCAAGTGGTGTACATTTCTATTTATCTGCCCAAAACACATGCTCTTCTTTTTCCAATCGGCTTTGGCGATGCTTTTTATCTATTTTTAATGATGGTTGATGCCCCACATGATATGGATCTACAAATCTAAATTTGTGCATCTTGTTTTTTCGCTCTTCATCTTTTTATACAAAGTACTATTATTCCAAAAAGGACAAATGAATAATTAGTAAAACAATTCAATAAATATACATATTACCTTATTATAATGAATAATCAAGGTTCAAGTAGATGAATCATACCGGATGTAACCAACTATGCAATTATATGATATTGGCTCCAATTTACAAAACGGAAGGATGTCGTCAAGGTAAATGTGGATAATGGAATCATCGCCAAAGACATCGACTCTATGGGGATACATATACCCCTTCCATCAACAAGAACATTCTTGGCAAAGCAATACAACACCCATAAAGATGTAGGCATACTTTGGGTTGCAACTCATTATCAAATTTTTTTTTTGTGGGAGGGAAACTTTTTCCTATCATGCTCGTTAAGGTAATTGTACGTGACTTAGATATGCACTACTAAGTAATATTTTGCTTTTTAAATTGAAACAAATGCCAAATTTACCTTGTCATGAACCGTTATCAAGTGTACAGGCCAAGCCACGTGATTTCCCAAAGATCACCAATACTTTTACACCCACTCAATCGATCTTGTACGGGCAAAGGAGTGAATCATCCATTGCGTAATCAATGGCGACACACTTGCAATTTTTAGGTAATGGATAACCATTGTCGGGAAACAATTGTACCATATGCAATATTGGTGCTCGATTCTAAAGTCAACACAATCGGCTTACCCTCCTAGACCAAGTATAAAAAAATTTCACCAAGTTAAACATAGATGAAATTTCAAAATAGATCAAAACTTAAAAAATAGATAAAACACATTCTTATGTATCATTGATATAAAAATAAATGGAACATACCTGAAAATCAACAGTTTTATTGACCATCATCACATCATCATCATCATAACGCACTTCATCGTATAGACGACTCTTATCATTAACCAATTCATCTTCATTCTTGACACCATGAAATTTTACACTGTAACTACATTTCTCATCGATCTCAAGCTTTTGTTCAGTGTCTTTGTACAAGATCGCCTCTAATCTCTCTAAGCGTGCATCTTGTTCGAAAACCTTTTCTCTTGTTGTGCTAATCTCTTGGCTTCTGCTCAATAATGTGATCTTTCTCGAATTGGTCTTCCCCAAATTACCAATACTAAAGTATATCTTGTTTGATTGATATGTCCTCCAATGACCCTCACTCGCCCACCGTGTTCCAAAAGAGTCAAGTGCCTTTGTTAGGATATCTTCTTTAGGTTTAAATTTAAGCTTACCCTCCTTATTTTGTAGTATGTAATCATCCCGCAATGCACCACAATCTGAGAATGATTACTTAAAATTAGATGCAAATTATGAAATAAAGGGATATAGTATTTTATTGCTTGTTTACAATCTTTTTGTGATGATTGTTTGTAAGTCTTCTCCATCGAATTCCCCTTTCTTATTAGCTCTTCCTTTCATCAGAGAATAGCTCTATTGACGCCTTCATCATCACCCAATTCATCGACCTACAAGGAATATGAATCGAGAATAACATTTCAATACTATTAACATATTCGGGTGACATATGGCAAGAATAATTCAATCAATGAATCAATACTTACCATTTCTTGACAAATTGTGCATATCCTTTACGAGAAAGTCGATGAGGGTACTTAATTTTCTTTCTTCTTTCCTTTTGTGACTCACTTACTTTCTATAAAACAAAAAAGCCAAGTCAAAACTTGGACATGGCTTTTTGGAGCTAAAAGGAATTTGGGAGAAAAATATAACCTTGAAGTCATCATCATGCGATCGATCAAGAATCGTCTCCAATCATCTTGAAATGGTATATCCTTTTGGTGGTTGTTCTAACTCATTTGGCTTATCCAATCTTTTAAATATGTACTTGGTGAGGTCGGATTTATCGCCTCCACTTACTATTTTCAAGCCAAACATCCTTTTTCGACTTGGTGGAACATTGAAGGACATCTACAAAAAGAATAAATATTAAGAATATGTCTATAAAGGTTAACACACATAAAATAAAGATAACGAATTCTTTTTATCTAAAAAAAAAAAAAAAACTCAAAAGTTTACTTACGTTGACATGTTCCCATAAATGCTCCTTCACATCATAAGGAACCTCTTTCCATGACTTAAAATTTATA
This sequence comes from Rehmannia glutinosa, assembly GCA_016081115.2. Lineage (NCBI taxonomy): Eukaryota > Viridiplantae > Streptophyta > Magnoliopsida > Lamiales > Orobanchaceae > Rehmannia > Rehmannia glutinosa. The sequence continues at coordinate 658,554 of JABTTQ020001569.1, forward strand.
TTCACCTTTTGTCGAGCAAGCACACCAATGTTACTTTGCATTTCCTTACCATTATCACAAATTGGTACGCCCAAGTTGGTTGAACTCAACATCCTTTATTATGCCTTTAGCTCTATCTCTAGCGATCTTATCCATATGCGTAGGACCTCGAGGCGTTCGCCATGATTTGGTACTTTGAGATCTTGACAATTTGCTACACCCCTCACCGACCTTATCACCTCCTCATCATTATGCTCGTGCTTTAAGCTTTTTTTTTTTCAGTGCAGTCTCCTCATCATTATCCCGTATTTTAAGCTTTCTACGAGTTGCCATCGTGTCCACAATCCTGTTAAGCATAAAAGACCAAGAATATTAGATACATGACAACATATCATCAAAACACATGATTGTAGTATATACAAAATATGATGAATGGTATTACCACAAACATATATATGCCCACAAAATATGCAATACAATTAGAAAAAAATACCATTTAACAATTCATGAAGAATGGTATTACCACAAACACATTTGTACATTAACTAATGGTATCAAGAACAAATGCTCCTATTTGCCAATTATGAGTTTACAAATTTACTGCCTAAAACAAAAAAACATATGACTGAAATAAATAAATAAAACATAAATTATGTAGAAAACAAACTAAATACTACATTAAGAATTTGCATTATCAACCCAATTCCCATCACAATCATCACGAATATATGGTGGTTCATTTTCGTCTCTTTCATCGGCATCCAATGGTGGCAACCCTTTAGTAAAACACTGGTGGGTGATCACAGATGCTTCCAAGTCATCACTATCAATATAATCATAGTACTCCCTATTAGGAGTTGCAAGTACAACAGACCAAGCAGGATTTTGAGGGTCTTCAATATAAAACACTTGCTTTGCTTGACTCCCCAAGATAAAGGAATCGGATTTGAATCCTATCCTATCAAGTTTTACCAATGTGAAACCGAGATCATCCACTTTAATGCCACTATTATTCTCCACCCAATTACATTTAAATATTGGGATTCAAACATGTGGTAATCGAGCTCCCATATTTCTTCAATGACTCCATAAAATACCATATCCGACTCGATTGGATTCTTATCCTTCGACCGAAACTTGCATTATCTTTGCAAACACGACTTACTCGCAATTTTGCACAACTCGTACTTCATCACGTTCTTTTGTATGATAGGTAACCCCATCGATTAAATAACCTTCATACTTTAACACATGCTTGTTAGGTCCACGTGCCATCCACTTCAATTTTTCTGATATTTCATGGTTGGAATGGCTAATTTCACTTGCAACCTATAAATTGACAATGTGTAAAAATTAATGTATTAATCTAGACTTCCATGTATGCACACTGTCATATTTTATTATAGAACTTACCCGATCACGCAACCAACTAATAAACGTTTTGTTATGCTCATCTTGTATCCACTTTTCTCTTCTTTTCTTCTTACCACGCAATGTTGCCCTCAAATGCGTTTTGTGTTCCCTAATGAAATGTTACACAAAGAAATTAACTAATATGACATTAACAATTACGTGAAAGATTTAAGATTTAGAGAAATTACTCGGTATAAGGATCTATCTCAACATCATTTGTCAACACGTGACGATGTGCTTGCTCCCATTCCTCTTCACTAATGGAGTCCACTCGAGCACCTGACAATGGTTTTGTAAGTTCCATACGGCGATGTCTTGAAGGTATCCCAATTGTGTGCACATTAGAAAGGTAATCAGAGCAAAATTCTATTGCTTCTTCAGCAATATAGCATTCTGCTATACAACCTTCAGGCCTGTTGCGATTTCGTACATAACCCTTCAAAGTTCTCATGTATCTTTCGAATGGATACATCCATCTCAACCAAACCGGTCCACATAATTTGACCTCCCTCACAAGATGAACAACTAAATGAACCATAATATCAAAAAATGAGGGAGGAAAATACTTTTCAAATAAACACAAAGTTTTCACAATTTCACTTTGCATATCATCCAACTTCGAGATCTTTATTGATTTGCTACATAGCAAGTTGAAGAATAAACACAACCGAGTGATGACATATCTGACATGTTTGGGCAAGACACCTCGGATGGCAACTGGGAGCAATTGTTGCATCAACGTGTGACAATCGTGTGACTTAAGGCCAACAAGCTTCAACTCCTTCATTGAGACAAGGTTTCTAACATTAGATGAATAACCTGTGGGGACCTTCATTCCTAACAAAGAGCTACAGACTTTCCTTTTCTCATCTCTGCTCAATGTATAACAAGCCGGTGGCAAATATGTTTTCTTTTCCCCCTGCTTCGGTGCCAACTCTGCCCTCACATTCATATCCAGTAGGTCAAGTCTTGCTGCTACTCCATCCTTTGTTTTTCCTGGAATGTCAAGTAAAGTACCAACAAGACTTTCACACACATTTTTCTCAATGTGCATCACATCAAGAATATGTCTAACATGTAGATGCTCCCAATATTCAAGTTCGAAAAATATGGATTTCTTCTTCCAACATGAGGCACCATCCATCTTTCCTTGAAGCTTGCCACTCGCTTTTCCCCATGTGCAATTGATTCTTTCAACTCTTTTTTTTATTTCACAGCCGCTCAATGGTTTTGGTGCAGGGGTAAACTCTTGCTTCCCATCAAATGCCTTCTTTTGTCTTCGATATGGATGACTTTGATGAAGAAATCTTCTATGGCCGATGAAAGACATTTTCCTGCTATGCTTTAACCTAGTAGCTAACGTGTTTTCCCCACAAATAGGACATGCATGGTATCCTTTTACATAGCATCCTGACATGTTGCCATATGCCGGAAAATCATTAATTGTCCATAGTAAGACAGCTTTAAGCAGGAAACTTTCTTGTCGGTATGCATCATATGTTGTAACACCTTCTTCCCACAAGCGTTTCAAGTCATCAATCAAAGGTGCCAAGTAAACATCGATATCATTCCCCGGTTGTCTAGGACCAGAAATAAGCAGAGTGAGCATCATGAATTTTCTCTTCATACACAACCACGGAGGAAGATTGTATGTTATCATTATAACTGGCCAACAGCTATAAGTAGAACTCATCAAACTATGGGGATTGATCCCATCTGCTGATATGGCCAATCTGAGATTTCTTGGCTCGGAAGCTATATCTGGCCACATATGGTCCACAATTCTCCAACAAGGTGCATCCGACGGATGACGCAAATAACCATCAGAGACTTTGTTATCAGCATGCCAAGTTAACTCCTTAGATACATCATGGTTTCGAAACATTCTTTGAAATCTTGGAATAGGCGGAAAGTACCATAGGATCTTTGCAGGGACCCCTTCATTTACCCTGGAATTCTTTCCCATCTTCCATCGTGAGACCCCACAAGTAGGACAACTGGTACAATTCACATACTCCTTCCGGTATAAAATACAATCATTAGGACAAGAATGAATTTTCTCATAATCCATCCCCAACGCAACCAAACTTTTTTTTGCATTATATAAGGAACAAGGTAATTCATTCCCATCTGGAAGCATATCAGAAAACAAACTAAGCAAGTCATTAAAACCTTTATCACTCCAACCGTATCTTGCCTTCAAATTGTATAATTTCACTACTGCTGATAACTTTGTAAATTTTGTACACCCAGGATATAAAGGTTTCTCAACATCCTCAAGTAATTTAGTGAATTGGTTTGGGTCCTCAACATGTTCATATGCAGCATGTACCATGTCTATAGGTTCATTATCATAGAAATTATCTTCGCATTGTCTAACTTCATCATTGGCATGCTTTGAACTGTGTAATGTGGACTTTTCCCCATGCCAGATCCATACTACATAAGTTAAATCCATACCATTACAGAACAAATGCGCCTTTATAATATCAACACGATGCTTTCTCAAATTACCACATTTTGCACACGGACATGATATTGAATTAGGGTCGATAGAATTTTGCATTGCAAATTGCAAGAATGATTCTACTCCATTCTTATACTCAGGTGATAACCTATTCTTTGACATCCATTCTTTGTCCATTTTGCGTACCAAAACAAATCAACTAGCAACAAACAAATCAATCAACAATGAAATAAGTTAAATGATGTTGAAATTGTTGCTAAAGTAAAAAACTGGAAAACAAAAGTCGAAACTACAAAAAAAGAGGAAATAGCAGCTTTTTTAAGGAAAAAAGTGAAACAACTTTTTTAAAAACAAAATAGTCTGAAACAGTTTTCCACCTTTGTTTAAAAGTTGTAAACAGCTTTTTTTAATGAAAAAGGCTGGAAACGGCTTTTTTGTAAGAAAAAACCGGGGAACGGCTTTTTTTTTTAAAGAAAAAACAACTGGAAACAGATTTCCACCTTTGTTTAAAAGCTGTAAACAACTTTTTTTTTTAAGAAAAAAACTGGAAACGGCTTTTTTTTAAGAAAACCTAGAACGGCTTTTTTAACAAAAAGGCCGAAACTAAAAAAAAGGGAAATGACTTTCCACCTTTGTTTAAAAGCTGTAAACAACTTTTTTTTTTAAGAAAAAAGCTGGAAATGGCTTTTTTAAGAAAAACCCTGGAAACGGCTTTATTAATGATAGTCTGGAAACTGTGAAGTTGGAACCATGAAGATTCGGAAACCAAATTTCCTTATCCTCAACTTCAAAATCCACAATCCAAAATTCCGAAATAAGCACTTAAAATAAGCACCTAAATTAAGCACTTAACTACTATTTTCGAACAACCCAATTAACCATCAAACAACCCAGAATTACCACCTCCTCTCAACAATCACTTGGGGCAGCTTCCAAGCGTAAAAACCAAAAACTACTCCAAATAGACCCAAAAATACTACTTATATACCAATACAAGAAAAGTCTGAGTACATAAAAGTTATTTCAACAAATGCAACCTTGCAAGTTCTCATTTCATGTCCTATCTAGACAAAAAAAAAAAAAGAAACTGTAATAATTTTCCCAAAAATTACAAGTATAATCTGAATTCAAATAAAAGCAAGCCAAGGCCCAAATAGTCAAATTTATTCACATCACCACCCAAATAAGAAGACGCAGGACGAAGGTTAAATTAACTTACCCCAAAGTGTAGACAAAGTGTGAACTATGTACGTCTACAATTAGGATCTGCAATTAAATATAACATGTGTTACTAACATAAACAACTTTAAGACCTTGAAATCTCAAATAAAGTATCAACGTTTCATTTATATTAGAGATAATTACAAAAACCTCCAGGCTAATTATAAAAAATTCCAGTTTTCTCTTTTAAATTACAAAAAAAACCTTTGAGGTTTGATTATGTCTTATATTTCCCCTTTCATAAGCAACAAACATTTCAAAAACCTTCTTGATATTTAGATAAATATTACGCTTACCCCCCTTTTAAGACATGATCAAACAGGGGGCTTTTGTATTTTGAAACATGTCCGGATTCTTATGTAACTAGCCCAAACCTCGGGGTCTTTTTGTAGTTATCCCTTTATATTCGTAATGCAAGTATCAGTTTTAAAATTGCATAAATGCGATATTCCATGGCTTTATCTTACTTCCACTTAGAACTCAATGGAGGTTACTACAAACTTATCTATTGCTTCCAGGTGCCAATAAATAATTTCCAGTTGCACTTGTAATAATCTGCCACACTAAGCTAAGCCATTGTGCTTCTTAGGAAAACTGTTTTTGCCATTGATAAATCTTGTCTAAACTTCTCACCAAAATCTGGGAATATATATATATATATATATCTTTATGTGTGTAAAAATAATTTATAATAATAAAAACGATCGGGACACTTAAATCATATAAAATTTTACAACACGTCTCATGAATAAAACCAAACTTAATGTTTCCAACAATATATTCTTAAAATTACCCATGCTAAAGCCTTAAGTCAAAATAAACCAAAGAAAGCATAAATGAATCCTGGGATAACCAAAGAAAATCATGTACCATCTCTCGATTCATGAAATTGAATGTTTAATAACAAAATAAACATAAAACCCCAATTCTACAACCATAATGATCGAGAGTCGTACCCAATTCGAGCGAATAGACGGAAATAGACGGACAAAGGGTGGCCAATTCGAGCGAATAGACGGAAACAGACGGACAGAGGGAGGCCAACGGCGATGATATTGTGATGAGAAGGTCGACGGCACTGGTGCTCTCTTCAATTGATTAGGTTTGGGAAAAATTTCTCACAATTGGGAATAGAGTTGAGCTCTTTGGATTATACCTGGATATATACGTGAATAGGGTTCAAGCCCAACTGCCCCTCTTTAACCAATTAATTAATTAATTGCAAATTTAATTCAAAACGTTATAGGCTTTTTTTTTTTTTTTTTTTTTGAGGAAAACAAAATTTTATTAATGAAAATTGCAAACAGATTTCAGCAAATCTTGTGGGTAGACCCACACCGACCGACTTGAATTGAAAATAGAGATACATGCTTATTTTTTTTAGGGAGTTTATTTGTGATTTTAATAAGTCTAGTTTATATTTATAAGTCTTAAAGGATTGACAATATTAGTCAAGTAACTTTCGATCCTTGATGATTTTATTTTTTAGTAAAAATATATAACAATTTAATTAGTTTTATAACTTTAATTTAAGAGTCATATATGTATTTTGGATATTTATGGAATATTTTAGCTAAATGACAAGGATATTTTCGGAACAAGAAGTAAAATATTAAAAGAATTGGTTGAGACTTGGGTCGCCCCGCCCCGTGGCCCGGGGCGAGTTTGGGTATCACTTCCGCCCCTCGCGCGCGTACCCGCCTCGCCTTTAATTTTTTATTTTAAAATATATTTTAATATATATTTTGCGTATATATTTATATTATAATATAATTTTTAAACATTCTTATATTATATCTAACATTTATAAATTGATAATAATAACTTTTGTAAATAATTTTTATTTTCAAATATATTATAAAAATATTGTTTTATTGGTTTTTAGTTTTTTGAATTTAATTTAATGTAAAACGGGGCAGAACAGGTCGACCTGCCCCCGCGACCCGTCCACCGCCGGCCCCCATTCCCGTTCTAGGCACGCGCGAGATGGTTTGGGTCTTCACCGCCCCGCCCCATTGTCATCACTAATTAAATATTTATATAACCAAAATTGCTATGCCCCTATAATAATTAATTGCAATTAAAGCCTTTTTTTTAAATAAACATTTTTACAATAATTCATAAATAGTTGTGATCTAAAAATACATATAGGACAACATTATTAAACTGTTGTCTTAAGTCTGAAAGGTCTGTTGTCTAACATAACGAGCGCTAAACGACAACGGTTCAAAGCACCGTTGTCTTAGGCCAGAAAGAACCGTTGTCTTAAATAAAAAAGGTGCGCTCACAGACAACGGTTTTTCCAACTGTTGTCTTATACCTTCAAAGTTGTTGTCTTTATTAAGATAAGGGCGCTAATAGACAACACGTCTAAAATCTGTTGTCTTAGGACCATAAACACCGTTGTGTTTGACAACTAATGTGCTAATAGACAACGGTGAACATAATAACCGTTGTAGATGAGACAAACAACAACAAATTAACGTATAACCGTTGTCTTTTATGTGTTGTCTTTCATCATTTTTCTTGTAGTGTTTGGCCGTTCGCCTTTCACCTAAAAAAAAAAAGGTACCACTTTGTAACGAGTTCTCTCGCCATGCTCTGAAGATGGTTAATTATATTTCTTATGGTATTTTCGCTACAAAAAAAGATTTAGTAAAACTACAGAAAAATATATAGGTAAGTATTAAAATATTTTTAAAGTATTGGTAAAATCTTTGTAGGTAATATTTACCTATATGTTGGTAAATACCTACAGTATTTCTGTCGGTAAATTTAAAAACTATTGATGATTTGACTGTATAATTTGGGGAAAAAATATTTTTTTATTTTATGGCTAGGTATATGTAGGCAGTTGTAAATCTTTAGTGACAAAATCAATTATGTCGGTAAATTATGTCTGTCAAAGTATTCGAACTTGGCCAGCTCATGTTAAATTTGACAAATTAAAACTTATGAATGTCCAAATTAAGTTCAAATTCAAATATAAATTTAGCAAAAAAGTTAAATAAAATTCTTAATTGCAAAAGGGGCCATGTAAGTCTCTAACTATAGAGAGTGGCAGTTTTGATCCTATAAGTTCAAATTCGTGCAATTTTGGTCCTATAAGTTCTGAATTTTTTTTCTTTTTTCTTTTTTACAATTTTGGTCTCAAATGAGTGTTTCTATATTTTTTTTGTTCCCAAAATACCCTTATTATCCTTTAGCCAAATATACCCAAAATACTTATCATCGAAACGTTAAATGGCTGACGATTACTATTTTGACTAAAGGGACAAATCATCATGGACCAAAACTGCCACGTTAAGAAGTTACACGACTAATACTGTCAACCCAAAAACTATAGGACTAAAATTGCAATTACCCTTAAAATTTAAAGTACCTTATTCACTACCCAATTTGTTTACTTAGAAATATACATGGTGAATCTAATCATCATACACAGAAGATCATTCATGCATCTATCTTTGATAACAGTAAGTACCACTTGAAGATGAGTAGATATTTGATGGCATTAATTAATTTTTACCTAAGTCTTTTTGACTTTGGTGATGTTCATTTAACCAAGTCCAAATTTGTACTTTAATCCTTTTACCTTACACGCAAACAATGTAAAAGCAATTCTACTTTCCATTTTTAAGAGCTTAACAAAGTTTAAATAAAAAATTTATGATAAACAATACTCATTTTATCCAGTTTGATCCGACAAATAATGTTTAGGTGTAACAATCCTTTTTCACTCTTAATTTGAATTGTTCTACTTTACCCCTCTGAACTTTGGAAATTGTTGCGCTTAATTTATATAATTACCAAATTTACCCCTTAATCTTTATGATTATTTTGTTTTGTGATCTCTGAAAATAGTACCGTGGCTAGTTTTATTAATAAAATTGATTGTTATTTAATAATATTTGTATATTGAGTAACGATGAGGAGATTTGGAGAGAAAAATGATTCGAATAATTGTTTGAGGTGTGATAGATACAGACAATATACTAAAATTGAGGGGTAAATTTGAAAATTATAGGTTAAATGCAATAATTTACAAAGTTGGGGGGATAAAATAGAACAATTTAAAGTTAAACGGACAAAGTTGAAAAACTCGAATAGTTTGCGGGCAATTTAATATTACCTCTCATTTTTTGGGCAAAATACAACAATGTATGTGAACTATGATTGATTTACCATTGAGCTTGCAAAAGTTTACTACAAGAAAAATAAGTTTACCTGGAGAGAAATCTGTAGATAAATATTAAGATAACTCTAATGTGTAGGTAAATATTTACTTACAACATCTGAAACTGTTGGTAAATATCTATAGTATTTTTGTAGATAGATTTAGAAACTTTGATGATTTGCCGGTATAATTTGGGAACCGAAAACTCAATAATTAGGTTTCAAATTGATAACCAAACTCTTTGGTGCAAAAACTATTTAATGTTAAATTAAATATTTTATAATTAATTGTTTAACTAATCATATCTAAATCAAATATGCCCTTACCTTTACCGCTACTTGTTCCATATCTAGTAGGGCCACTCTAATGATTAAATCAATATAATATATATATCGTAAAATGTTTTGTAAAATAGGAATATTAAAAAGAATCTTTAATTAAGGATTATATTACATAGATCAAGTGATTGTCATTTAGCTTTCGAACCTTTAAAAATTACATGACATGTCGTATTTCATAGTCGTGTATATATAATTCAGAGGTACGTAATTTTGATTTGTAACCCAAATTATGTGTGTTTTTTAACTTTGTCCACTTAATTTTGAATTGTTCTATTTTATTCTTTAAACTTTGCAAATTATTGCATTTAGCCTATAATTTTCAAATTTACCTCTCTATAAGATTAAAAAAAATGTACTTGGCGCTTTTGGTACGATCTTGTGACAAAAAATGCTTGATTCTGCATTGATGCAGGACAGAAACGCGAACAAAGATACAACTCACGTCATATATATTAATTCTACATGAACACCGATAAAAGAGACAAGAATTGAGAGAATACCCTAACTCGATTTTTTATTCAATAATCAACAACCCTAATAATAATAATAAAACAAATATTCATATGCCGATTAAACTATGTAGCAATTTTTTTTTTAAATAAGTGCGAAATATTATTAAAAAGAAAAATGAAGAGCATCACACAAGCCAAGCAACTAGCTTTAAAATAAGGGTCTCATTAAAACTTATCAAAGTAAAACCGAACCTTTGATAGGCAAAAGAGTTCCCCATAAAAGAAACACCCAAAACAACCTTAAAAACGCAATCTAAATGATGGACGTCTATTTCTAGAGGATTTTCGAGTGACACTGTCATTTATTTTTTTTGCATGTGCTTGATTATCATCCTCAAGGTCCGATGTGTCATGTGGAATATCGGTCCAGCTCCTCGGGCCACAATTTCCATAGCCTTCATAGCTTTTGAGGAATCGGTGAGTGAGTGAAAGACAAGCAGGAGTAGTTGAGGAGTCGCCTAACCCGGTCATTAAACTACCGTAGCAATAAAACTCCTAACTATTGAAAAACTCTTAAAAGATAATAAAATTATCTACTAAAACTAATCTTAAATTCTTAATACATATCATGATTTCTTTAAATCTTATCTCCATCACGAATTGGTTTAAAGCTTCTTTCTCGAGAGTCGACAGCAGATGATCTCCAAGCTCGGACTCGCGCTTACCATTTAAGAATCGCCGAGAGTCGGAAACGCGCTTTGAGATCACTATTTAGCCCCTGTTTTAGCTTTAACATTCCCACTTAAAACAAGACATGGTGTTTGTAGTTTAGCTTGAGTTTCCTCATTCTTTCCACGGAATAAATTGAAGTCGCATCCGCGACTTCATCTTCAATTCTTGGTGATATTGGCGATACGTTTTTCTTGTTTCGTTTTTCCGGCCGTTTTCCGTGGAAATCGTGCGAAAATAGGCGAAAGGCGTGTTTCGGTGTCAAAATCCGTCCATACTCATCTCTCCTCTCGATGCGTATTTCCTTTTCCTTGTCCTTGTTTTGGCCACGCATTCGTTGAGTGTTCCTCGATCTTTGAGAAGTTTGAGAGCACCAGATAGACCTTTCCCGACACCGTTATTCGTGGAACGTAATTGTTTCGTGATCTTTTTCATGGTTTTTTTAATTCGTCGTCCATGACATCAAAAACATCTTCAATCATAGGATTTTTGTATTGTTCGTGGTCGAGTTGGAGACCACGGACAAATTCTTGCATCTCTTCGAAGATGATAACCTTATTGTTTTTGTCATATGCTTCCATTGCCAACAATATCAAAATTAAGAATGTCTAAGAATCCCGATCGACTATCTTAAACTTGTTCTGCTTTTATTGAGAATGTCTCCTGATAATTCTATTTGGATTATAATTTGATTTTCTTTTTTTCGTTTCCTATTAGTAAAACTATATCTTCTATTTTTTTTTAATGATATATCCACTTGCCTTATCAATTGGGTTCGCTATACCTTACGGGGTTCGTTGAAGTGGAAATTTAAAATTTTTAATCGAATTAAAACAAGTGCATTCATCACAATAAACACTAACCCCGTAAGTTCACGTAGCGATTGTATCGATCGGCATTTTCGCTATCGTGCAAGAATACAAATTTTGATTCGTAAGTAAAAAGAAAATTACCCTCATAGAGTCTTCTCCTTTTAGCGAAGATTGAGAGGGAATCAATTCCCGGATATGTGGCAATCACCAAAACTCCAAACGCTCGCCAATAGGGATTCAACTGTCTCCCCTCCAATCGAGTCCACCTTTTGATTGTAGGCACCGAAATAAATCTTTCGCTAGTAAAATTTATTCCGTTTTTCGAATTGATAATGGACTAGAATATTAATTCCACAATCAACAATTAATTGGAGAATAAATTGTGTAGATGAATAACTATCAATTAGTTATTATCCACAACAATTGAAGATAAATGTATTTGAAAGAAAATAAGGAAGAGAAACAAAAAGGAACACTTTCAGTATCTGTTTTCTTCCACAGAAAAATACACGGCCAACTCACCAATCTTTTCTTCTTCAAATTGGTTGTGTTTCTTTTTTTTTTTCATTAATAAAATAACACTTGTATTTCATTAATTAAAGCACTAAAAGAAACCACCCACTAATTAATAGTGGGAAGTTACACTACTTAATGCCTTAATGGCATTTTCACAAAATTGCCATGTACTGGCCGTGTGTAAACCACCACACAATGTGGCAGTTTTTTTTTTCTTTCTTTTATATAATAAATATATATATATATATATAATCTTATTATATATATCATTATATTTATATATCAAATAAATCTTCAATTATCTAGTGGGCTTCTACAATTAGGCCTACTAGATTATGCTATGGGTTTGGACTTTAAAGTCCAATCAATTAATTCAAATAATTAATACCCAAAGCCCAAATTAATCAATCTAATTGATTAATTAATTAATTCTATTCCTTTTGTTGGGCCTTCTAATCAAATTAGATTTAATTAGATAATCAAATTATTTAATTAAATATTTAATTCAACTATTGAATTAAATTAAAATCCTAATTAATTAATCTATATTAATTAATTGCATTCAACTATTGAATTTATCAATTTGGAAATGTCAACAACCAAAATTATGTGTGACTCTTTTAGGTTCACAACTAACACTAGCAAAGAGCTTACAACTTTTGTAACTTTCGATTAATTTATTCTACCAATTAATCATATTAATTAGTATACTTGAAATTAACTCTTTATTTTCAAGAACCTACAAATCATGGTAACATCTAGCAAGTAGCATGATTATCTAAAGCATTAGGTGAAATAGCGAGTAAACCTATTTCAATTGCAATTGCATACATGTACAATCATTTCGACAACTAATTTCTCGATTAAATCTTGTGTATGGATTTATCTAACCCAATTGATTTAATAATCGTGATTCCATTTCAAGTTCTAGTGATTCTTTTATGAATCAAATTCATCGTGCCTTGGCCAAGGTTTTTGAATCACAAACTATGAAAATACAGAAATTCCCTTATCAAAAGACAAGTGTCGAATTTATGTTGGCACATGCATAAGCCTCCATGTACATCGTTCAATACCCAAAATACCCTTTGTGATTGTCAAGCAATCAAAAGATAAATCAAAGATCGCAGATAGACACAAGGCCATCGGCATGCCTCAAGTATGAAGATTAATCATGTACTATTGCAATATGAAAATTCTTATTCGACAAACAAAGTTTCCATATAAGAATTTCCATTGGGTCATGTTCGGTGAACTTGTTCGCTAACAAGCACCAGCAGATATGCATTTGCGTCTCAACGCTAATGTTAATGGAATGTAACATTCTCGCCTCACGAGCATGCATCATATACACAAGTCTTACGGGGGGTTATTCAATGTCCTATCTTGAAAAATCCATTGACTTGGAACTAGTTTAAGATCAAAACCTTAGAGGCATGTTCCATGATCGCCATCAAACGCGCAACCATACCCCATAGCTTAAAATGATCTAAGGACTTTATCTATGAGCAATTAAATAATAAATGCAAAATATAAGATAAAGAAAAACGCCTTTATATTAATATAATTTCTAATAAAATTATTTTTACAAGTAGGATAAATTCAACTCGATTGGAGTGCAAGGCACCTACTCTAACATTATCTACGTATATAAATAGCGGCACGTGATAAAAAAACTTGATTTAATCTAGATTCTGTTGGGATTAAGATTTTCCTTTTTTTTTTTTTTTTTTATGAAATATGCAATTCTTTAAGGAGCCCAGTTTGGGTATTATTACCCAAATTTTTTTTGAGAAAGTATTATTACCCAAATTAATTTAATAACAATTATTTCCCAAGGAATTAATTCTATTAGACGTTTATTTATGGCCTTGTCTATAATCCAAATTAGTCCACTAGACATGACATATTGCTTATTTATCTTTCTATCGTAAATTCACACACGTTTTTCTCCTTCCATTTTGTGTAACTTGTAAGCAATTGGTGAGTGGCTCAATTATGTTGATTTGATTTTTGTCCGCGTGTAAAAACATTGCAAAAGACTCACGCGTGCATGCTAATAATTGTGCAGCTCACACCGAGTTACAGTAATTACAGTTAATGTATCTGAGCAATTTGCAAACAAGGTTAGACAGCGATATCGAGGTTGTCTCGCAGGCTCCTCCGATGCCTAAGTCATCAGAGTATAGGAGAACAATCTAATGGATAAAGAAAATTCAACAGTCAAATTGTATTTAATGATAAATAATGAATGAGAGACTATTTATACTTGGGACTATGACCCACATGGATCAAATATAACTAATTGGGCCTCTAATACCTCAGATTATGAGTTGAGCCATATGGCTTGACACGATGAGCATGAATTGGGCCTCACGGGCTTTTTTTGCTGATTTGGTCCAATTAATATTTTTATGGGCTAATTTTTTTAAGGAATATGGGCTAGTAATTAATTAAAGAGAATCAAATATATAATCAAATATTTAAAAGGAAAAATACAATTTCACCCTCGTGAATGGGTAACTTAATTATGAAATACGACGTTTGAGAGTGTGGCATTATGTCACGTGTAGAGCTGGCAAAAGTTTGGGCCGAGCCCATCGTGCCATTGCACAAAATCGGGTCGGATCATGACAGTCCAAAAATCACTGCACCACTATTTTCGTCGCCCAACCCAATCCAAAATACTTTTTTCGTGACATAAAACGTATTAGCTCAGCGGGCCACTAGAGCTTTGGGCCATTCGAGCGAGCCAAGTAGACTCGATCCATTTTAAGCCTATGAAAACATAGCCTAGTCCAGCCAATTCTCAGCCGGCCAAAAATTTTCACATGACATTAAATAATCCAAGGATTTCTACAAACTATCATAAAAATTTGTCTATATCTCCAATTCTACATCCTTCTACAAAATTAATTAAACATATTTTATTTCGTAATGTACTAACATAACCACAAAAGATTCGTCTCCATTTTCATTCATTTGTACGTATCCAAACAAACAAAAGTTATATTTCTAAAGCAGTCACGCTAAACACACAGTTTACACACACTGAAAACAGAGCAGAAAAAGCTGAAAAAATGGCAGAGGAAGTGAGCAACAAGCAGATAGTACTGAAGGACTACGTAAAGGGCTATCCAAAAGAATCGGATATGGTTCTGAAAACCTCCAGTATCAAACTCAAGGTCCCTGAGGACTGTCACGACGCCGTTTTGGTGAAGAATCTCTACTTGTCCTGCGACCCTTACATGCGAAACCGCATGAGCAAAATCGAAGGCAGCTATGTTGATTCATTTACCCCTGGCTCGGTGAGTCTTTTCCCAAATTTTTCGTGGTTTTGTTTTCGGTTTTAATTTCGATGGTTATTTTCTTTGAAAAAATTGTGTTCATAGTTCATGGTTTGATAGAGTGATGGATTCAGGAAATCGAGTTTGGTATTCTGTTTGGCATCGAATCGAATAACTTTTAGATTGTATTTGAATAAGTATTTCGATTATGTTGAAATATGTCACTTGTAATTTGTCCCTGTTTTATTAGTGGAAAATAACCTTGTTTATAAGCCAAGCTAGCTATTCCTTCTATCACCAATTGATTATCGGATGAAACCTCATTTTGTGGGCTTGGGATCTCTCCCATATTTGGTTACGCTTCGTGTGGGACCGTAACAAGTCCCTCGAATTTAATATAGTATCAATGTAAGCCCATTCTCGGCCAAAGGTGGGTCATCACATGATGTGATGGAACATAGATAATCTTGTGATGATGATTAAATGATTAATGAATTGATGAATAACTCACAAGAGAGTCTTGTTTATAAGCCAGTGAGCTACTCTTACTATCACTAATTGATTTTAGGATGAAATCTCACTTGGTGGGCTTGAGCTCTCTCTCATATTGGGACGTTTCATGGGTGTGACCGTACTACGTCCCCGAATTTAACACATTTTAGCATTCATTTTGGAGTACAGAACTGTGTCTGTCATTGATGTGACTTAACAACTTTTCACTTGTAAATTTGTATTAATTGTGCTGATCTTCTCCATTTGTGCACATGTATTATTACACAGCCTATAACAGGATATGGAGTGGCCAGAGTTGTGGATTCTTGTCATCCCAATTTCAAGAAGGGTGACTTGATTTGGGGTATAACTGGATGGGAAGAGTATAGCCTTATTAAATCTACAGAGGGTCTTTTCAAAATTCAGCACACAGATATACCTCTTTCCTACTATACAGGAATTCTTGGTAAGTTCCTACTATGTATGCTTTAAGTATATTATGAGCGTAATATCCACGTACATTGGAAGTGGGAAACTTATGTTTTTTTCTATAAAGGGATAATTACAAAAGTCCCTCTGAGGTTTGTCCTAATTACTAAAAACCCGGCTAACTTTCAAAATTATAAAAGTACCCTTGAGATTTGATTCAGTTGTTAAAATAAAGAGGCATACTGCAATGATTTTATAAATATGAAGGGGATTTTGAAACTTTTTGCTTATGAATGGGTTAAATGTTAGACAAAATAAAACCTCAGGGGTATTTTTGTAATTTCAAAAATAGTTGGGTTTTTTTGTAATTAGGTCAAACCTCGAGGGTACTTTTTGTAATTAACCCTTCTATGAATCATGTTACCTGGTGTTTAACAGAAACTTCTTACTCGACTCGCCAAATTTTGTCGTATTGCCTATCTTTATGCGTGTTGTAAAACAATTCGGATCCCCTATTACAAATTGATATTATCATGTAGTGTTCCAGAAGTTATGAGAATGTAGGGATCTTTTAACTTTGGCAAAAACTTGTGTAAGACGGTCGACGGTGAGACGGGTGATACTTTTAGTAGAAAAATTATATTTTTAATGTAAAAAGTGATATCATGTTTGAATTCACTAAAATTAAGTGTATTCAGACAAAAATCAATTAATTGGTTGCTCGTCTAATACGATTTATGTCTCTACGATGAAGGTATGCCTGGCACTACTGCTTATTGCGGTTTTTATGAGGTTTGCTCTCCAAAAGAAGGAGAAACTGTCTTCATTTCTGCTGCATCTGGAGCTGTTGGTCAGCTTGTTGGGCAATTTGCAAAGTTGTTGGGATGCTATGTTGTTGGAAGTGCAGGAAGCAAAGATAAGGTTGGGACAGTCTATAAGATTCAATACTTCTGATTTTACAAACTATATCTATGTGTGCTTTTCTAGAAACCATCATTATGTGTTATTTATATCTAGTACATTCATTTCTGTGGTGATTGTGGAACTAAAGATCCTAATGTTGAGAAGCTTGAGCTATTTGACCAATTAGAGATACCTACAGCGGGAAAATAGGGATAATTTGCATAAAAACCCCTGAGGTTCGGGCTAATTACAAATAAAATCCAGAGTTTTTTGAAAATTGCAAAAAAACCCTAAGGTTTGATTCTACTTGCATATCCTCCCTTCTTAAGCAAAATATTTGAAAATCCCCTTGATATTTGTAGAAATATTACAGTTACCCCTTAAATTTAAGACAAAATCAAACTTGAGGGGGCTTTTTGTAATTATGAAACATCTCTGGGTTTTTTGTAATCAGCCCAAACCTTGGGGGTGTTTTTGTAATTATCCCGGGAAAATATGTATAACGTGTTATCCCGAGGGAGAATGCAAAATCTGAAACTGTTACTTTTGAGACAACATTTTGTTACTTTTTGCAGATTGTAAAAATCAGTTGAATTCAATTGTTACTTCTTGCCACAAAACATTTTGTTGCTTTTTCCAGATTGTGTTTGTTCTGTTTTGTTCGGTTGTCTATCTTGTTATTATTATGAGAATACTAGCTAGGATGATAAAAAAACTGCTTAACTGTCTTGTGGTGTTTTTCCTTTTTTTTGGTTTATTTATTTGATGAAGGTGGATCTTTTGAAGAGCAAGTTTGGGTTTGATGATGCATTTAACTATAAAGAAGAACCTGATTTGAATGCAGCTTTAAAAAGGTTAGTCTTTGTAGAATCGCGCTAAATATGTATGATTCATGCCAAATGTATATTTTAAGAAACTTTTTTGGGGTTAACTACAGTCTACAAAACTATCCTTTTAGACTACCCTAATGTTTAGCCTAATTAAGAAAAAAACAGATATCTTTTGAAATTACAAATACCCTTGACATTTGTTTCTATCGAACAAATTGCATGATTTGCATCCTCAAGATAGGGGTATATTTTAGGTAAATGCAAAATTCAAAAAGGGTTATTTGTAATTTTGAAAGATAATCAAGTTTTTTTGTATTTAGACTAAACCTCTGGTGTAGGTGCCAATATTTTATATAACAAATTGCATGATTTGCATTCTCAAGATAGGGGTATGTTTAGGCAAATGCAAATCTCAAAGGGGTTTTTGTAATTTTTGAAGACAACCAAGTTTTTTTGTAATTAGATTAAACCTCGGGTGTAGGTGCCAATATTTTTTATACCGGACATGCATATGCACAATATGAGATTGTGGAATATGAAATGAAACACCAAAATTGGATTCTAGACAGATATTTCATTAAGAAAGGGTGGTCTCGTCTTGCTTGCCGAGAGAGGAAGCTTAGGACCACCTCTTCCAGCCGTGATAACGAGCGATCACTCGGCAATGTTGTTGATTAGGTAAAAGTTTTAAAACAAATGCTCAAGAGTGTTATTGTTTTGGTTTAGGTACTTCCCGATGGCATCGACATATACTTTGAGAACGCCGGAGGAAAGATGCTCGACGCGGTGCTTCTCAACATGAGGAACCATGGTCGAATCGCTGCGTGTGGGATGATCTCACAGTACAACCTTGAGGAGACAGAAGGCGCGCGTAACTTGTTTTGCCTCATCACCAAACGAATCCGCATGGAAGGATTTTTGGTTTTCGATTATTACCACCTCTATCCGAAGTTTTCGGACATGGTTGTGCCACTTATAAGACAAGGTAAAATCAGTTATGTGGAAGACATAGCCCAAGGCCTTGAAAGTGCACCAGCTGCTTTGATAGGGCTCTTCTCTGGCCGCAATGTTGGGAAACAGGCTGTGGTTGTTGCTCATGAGTAGGTTATAATGCACAAATGTGTTTGGCTTTAGTAATGTTTCCTAGAGCTATTCACTTGTTTGATCTTTCATTTCTACTATTACGACATGTTTTGATACATAAATAGCTTTCGATTTTATATAAAACCGATGCAGGTCGAAACCGGGACTTGAGGTGGCAAAACAAGTCCGCCCGAGGTTTGGGCGCCCGGGTTGTGGTTTTTAGGCCCAAAAATGCCGGATCTATTTGGCCCGACCCAATTTTTTTGTGCATAAGGCATGTATATGGGTTGGGCCACCTATTTTTAGTGGCCCGACCAAAATCGTGTCGGACCAACCCAGTCCAATTTTTTGAAGAACCCGATCGACTCGATCTGGGCGGCCCATTGCCAACTCTACCAGGACCAGATATGATGTTCCAAAATTCTATTTCATTTCATGTTCCATTGTATTAGATGATTAACACGTGTACATATATGGCTTGTACATGTGTTAACCAACCAATACAATAAGTGAAATATCACTTATTTTCGTTTTTTGAAATTTTGTGGTCATCAAGGTTAGAACGAAAATAAAATACATATACCTAACATAATTTCAAGCTCACTAACAATTCACTTCCTTTTTTAACATATATAGAGAAATTCATAAAATATATATTTCAGTTTTCAAACATAAATAATCAATGTGAATATATAACTAATTCAAAAAATATTTTTATTTTTCTATAAAAACTTATAGAAACATAATTTCAACACTATATTGTATATTTTCGACCCCATATACTATCCAAAGCAAACACGAAACGAGATACTAAGAAACATTTTTTTTTGAACCAGATAATAAGAAACATAATAATTAAACCAAATGCACTCGTAACCTTCTCGTATGGTGCCATTTGGAACGACGCCTTATTCCTACTATCTCTATATTCCTTTCGCGCGCCTCTTCCGTAATCGCCTTCCCGCGGATATCAAGCTCGTGCACGTGGCACTTCCCTTGCCTCACGTTGTTGTTGTTGCTAATCCACATTCATCTCCTAAGGTCGAATCTATCCCTCACCTCTTTTTGATGAATGATATTGTTCAGTCCGTGTGGAATCACTTTATTCCTTGGTTTGACACTACACTTCCACACACCACTGACATGATATTGTTCCTTTCTTTTTGGAGGAATCACACACACGGATCACACACGAGGCACTTGAGTTTCTTGGTTCCCTGCTTGATTTTATGGTTTGTCCGGACGGAAAGGAATAGTGTCAAGCATCGACACCTTCCTTTTCTTGGCATCTCACATTATTTGGCGGTGGAGCGGTATCTCCGGATTCTTGTTTCGTGTCGGCGTCAACCCATCGATTGGTCCGGATGCTTCCCTCCGTTGGCTTTTTGCGGGAAGTGCTCCACCACAGTTCCACGCAGCCGAGGATTGTGATTTGGCGTGCCCTCGGTCTCCTCGCATCAAGCCGAACACGGATGGTTCGCTTGATCGGGACACTGATTGATTGGCGGAGGGGATTGATTCGAGATCATTCGGGCGCACTTATGTGGCTTTTCATTGTTCTCTCCGCGGTGTCTAGCTTTCATGCCGAGCTTCTAAATACCGGAGATGGGATCGCGGCATGCCCGTCATTTTTCTTCTTGATTTGGATCGAGTTGACGCACGCGTGGTGGTCACCACGATTACTTCCGTGGCCTCGCTCTTCAAGGTGAGTTCAAAGACACCCTAATTCGCATCCGGAACATGCCGAGGACCTTCAAGATTCGATCTCCCACATACAGAGGGGAATCGACCAAACAGATCACCTTGGAGTTAGGAGCACGCCTGGCAAAACACCGTTGATGAGGGCACGACTTCTCACCACCTCCTGGCGCTCATTCGATTTTCATAGATCTTTGGTTCTCCTTTTATTTTTAGATATCTCATTATGATAGTCTTTCTAGATATCGTAGTGATAGGTTATTTGTTCTTTGATTTCCTCCCGTCTTGACGGGCATGACATTGTATGACATTTTGATTATTTGATATACAGGTAGGGGATCACGCCTCAATCCCCCACCCCCGGGGTGTTATTTTGCAAAAAAAAAAAAAACTTGTTTCAACACCCCCTAACATAGTTCAACCGATGCAAAGGACCTATGTGATTTGATATTCGTTTTGTTGGCACCCGCAGTATAGGAATTCGAATTTGTATGTTAATATGTTGGATGGGAATTTCTTGTATGACTGACACAGTTTAAAATGGCTCATAACTCTACCTTATTAAGATATATCTCTCGATTCACTTTTCCACAAAGCTCAGGGCGCGGGTCCTTGGCGATGGACTCATCCTTTGTGTTAAAAATGTGTAAAAAGCACCGACCGACATCAATTTAAACTAGGTTGTCAAGCAGATAATAATACAAATTTTTTGATGCAATTTGCGAAAAAGCTGATGTGATAGTTTATATGACTTTTCGTCTGTGAAATGCGAATTGGTCAGCCATGATATGATCATCATTTCTTCTTACTTATAAGATTATTTCTTCCATGAATTCGGTACAAGTTGTCCATTTGTAATTTATAATTCAATAAAATAATATAATCTTTTTTTTCCCATTATTTCAGGAAACTCTTAAGATATATTTATATATTTTAGCTTAGCACCCAAATCAAGTCGGCTGTCAGGATGTGGCTTTTAAAATATATTTTCATGTTAAAATAGACAAATTGACTTGACATTTTTTATGATTAATCTTTTGTATTTCAATTGACTTTTATGGTTTAGTTTACCCATTTTCATTAAAACCGACAAGATATTTATATTAATTGATCTTTTCATGCACCTATAAACAAAAATAGTTTTTATTTCTAAACTTATTTAGCATTTATAGAATATAATTAAATTAAATATATTTTTATTTTTATATGGAAATCTAGTGAAAATATATGAAAACCTGAAAATTGCTGAAAATTTGAAACTAATTTGAGGCTATATGATTTTTTAATTCATTAAACCCACATCCCCAAAAGAATTTTACAAAAATAAAAGAAACTCCAATGCTTATACTTCTAGTGAAGGAAAAATAGAATAATCTATACATGTATTTGTCATTCTTTTTCTGTGATACTAAATTAATAACCATTTTTAAATAAAAAAGAAAAGGACAAAGGACAAAGAAAAACAAAATTATCACGTTTTTTTTTAAGGGAAACAAATAAAAAATTTATATGTTTTTTTAAGTGGAAAATATGATTAGGCTAAAAAGAAAAATATTAACTTAGCATAGCCCTCATATATCTATATATATATATATATATATATATGACTGTCTCTTATAAGCTGAAACCACCACAGTACCAAACACTTAGCTAAATATAATATTTTATAAGTAGAATGTCTTATATAACTTTATTAAGCAAGATATACATTAATATTTTCATTCATATTCTCCTTTAAGAATAGATAATGGTCAAACCCCAACTATATTTTTTTTTTTAGCCAATTGGGCAATAATCATTGTCCAGCTGTGAAGTTATGTGTTAGCCCATCACTATTGCTATTTTTTGTCACTTCCCAATATATGTAAATAAGAAAAAAAGAAACCACACAAATTAAAATATACAGTCTTGAGGGAGAGATCCTCTACTTTTGCTTTTTCATTAATTTTCATGCACATGTTCTTTTTTTTTTTTTTTTTTTTTTATAACTCGCTTCTGCGCTACGCCGACTACGCTCGGAGACAAACGACCCGCCTCATTGCCGCCGCCAAGGTAAACGCTGGATGTGCACGATGCACTGCCAAGTTGTTCTCGACGGTCTGGCTGACGTACAACCGATCCTCCTGGTAAAGAGAACAATTATATTCGACCCCCAATCTACTAATAACGATCTCTCCCGAATCGAACCCACACACGGATGCTATTCAAGATGAGTTCCCACCAAATCTTCATCACCGCATATGCCCCGGGAGCAATTTGATGGAGCAGGGATATGAACCCCTCGACCTCCACCCCACAAACAATTTGATGGAGTTAGGATTTGAACCCACGACCTCCATCCCACAATTGCTTGTAAAATGGGGGCTAAGCCACCTGGTTTTCATGCACATGTTCTTGACAAGTAAATCACATTGAGGATGGAGTGAGAGAGGGGCCACCATATCTTTTAACTCTATATAATTTTAAATTTTAATATTTATAATTTTAATTTATAAATAGGGTCAATAGTCATGAAGTTAAATCACAAGTGGTGGGAAAAAAAAGTTAAGTAAGAAATGCGGAAAGAAAATTCTCTCAACTCAAAAAGATCAAATTCAAAGAGATTCACGGTGTTCAAGTAGGAATTCGAGGAGTCATTACGTAATTTACTCAAGTTATAACGTTTGATCCGAGATTAAATTGTCATGCCATTGAGTTAACATTATTGAAGTCCAAACTCATATGGAGGAAGATCGAATAGTCACTTTCACCAAGAAATTTCGAAATTCAAAGGTTAAAACTTTTGAAGTTCTAATGTTTCGATTCGAGATCAAATTGTTCAACCTCGAATAAACAATTGTCCGGTGTGCAAGCGATGCATGTCAATGGATGTGTACTTTCGCTAGATGTCGGTATGGACCATCGATTGCGGTGCAATCCGGACAGCTTATGATCGATTCGAACCAAGTATTACACTCGACCCTGAAGGGACACCGGAGTTCCATAAATAGAGTCCCCTATAACTCATTTCAACATCTCGCCACATATCGAAACCCCGTTATTTTTTTGCAAGAAAATTGTCGTTGTATCCTCGAGAGACGATTTCCATATTCTCGTAAGCATCATAAGCAAAGATAATGTCGTCTTAAAGAAAAAAGAGTCCAAATTTATTAACTCAACATTTCTTTTTCATATCGTTACTATGCTCAAATTTCCATAGCCAATTTTGATGTAACCATGCCAATATTTTCTACTATAATATAATTGTATAAACTCATCACCTTTTTAGTAAAAAAAAAAAACACAATACAAATGTAATAAATTGAATAAAATAATTTGATCTATTCACCCAATTCTTTCATATATGTATATTATTCATTTACTTATGTCTTCATGTTGAAAGCGGTTTCATGAATCGTCCACACACAGGATCATTCCTCCACATCTTCTTCCATTATTGGAAAAAAACAAAGTTCGGTAAATAAGCTTTTAAGCTATAAATGTAACGTCTTTTTCGGTTTATCTTGTGGAATAAAATACATTCAAATTTCCATCTCCCCCATTTCACCTTTTTCATCCATTTTTTTTTTCGCACTCTCACTCAGATCCATTCCTTTTTCATTTTCCCTTTTCCAATTCCTTCGAGGGCTCTCTACCCCAGCTCTCGAAAAACCAAATTTCTAAAGCTAAAGATAATTTCTCCATCTCCATTGATCTAATCTTTCGTTAAACCATTTTTCACAGAAAATAAACGTTGAGATTTATCAACTGGTACCGTTGGTTCTACCTTTTTTGTCGGCCCTTATTTTCGTCGATATTGTGAATTTGTTTTTTTCTTTTTTGTCTTAATTGAAGAAAAATTGGACCCATTAGCATTTATTGGAGTTTTTTTCAGAAAGAAACCAAAATTTCTTTCTGAAAACGTTTTAGTTTCCTGATTTTCTTGCCGTTACGGTGTTTTCTTTTCTGGGGTTTTGTTTTTCAATCTCATTTCTCCGAGAAATTAAAGTTTAGTTTCATAGAAATTATTTTCTGATATTGATTTTTTGTGGGTATGGTGTTGTTCTGAAAGAAATAGCAAAAAAGAAAAAAAGAAAGGAATTATTTCGGGGGCCAAGTTGATTTCGACATGGCCTCGCAGTTGAAGCGTGGAATATCCCGTCAATTCTCAACAGGGTCGTTGAGAAAGAGCGGTAAATTTAGTTTCCGGCGCCAAAACTCGCTCGACCCACGGCGGAACAATTTCCGTTTCAGCTTCGGGCGGCAGTCCTCGTTGGACCCCATACGGCGGACGCCGTTGGTGGACGAGGGCGGCGACGAGGGTTTGACGGTGCCGGAGAATCTCGATTCCACAATGCAGCTGCTGTTCATGGCGTGCCAGGGGGATGTGGGAGGGGTGGAGGATTTGCTGGATGAAGGGATTGATGTGAATAGTATTGATTTGGATGGGAGGACTGCTTTGCATATTGCGGCGTGTGAGGGACATGTGGATGTTGTTAAGCTTTTGTTGAGTAGGAGGGCTAATATTGATGCTCGTGATCGATGGGGTAGCACGGTATATTTTTTATATTTTCTTGATTGGTGATAATTTCAGTTTTAGTGCCCAAATTATGCCATATTTTCAGTTTTAGTACCTCGCTTTTAGGCCATATCAATTTTGGTACCTCGTATTTTACTCTTTAAATCACTTTTGCCACATTTAGGGGTGTAAACAAGTCGAAGTCGAGTCGAGCGAACATGGTATTGTTCGAGCTTGTTTGAATTTTAATCGAGCTTCAAAACTGTGTTTGAGCTTGGTTTGATCATTAATCAAGTCGAGCTCGAACGAGCTTTAGTCGAGCCAAACAAGAATCGAGCTCGAGTAGCTTGATATTTTTACACACATTTTATTTATGTTTATTAATCGAGTCGAGCTCTACATCTTATCGAACGGGAAAATGTGTTGAAGCTTAGTTCGTTATATTAACCAACCGAGCTCAAACGAGCTTTAAACGATCGATCTCGAATTGAGTATCGAGTAGTTTTGTTCGTTTTTCAGCCCTACTTTTAGGCCATATCAATTTTGGTACCTCGTATTTTACTCTTTAATCTCTTTCGCTACGTTCGATCGAACATATGTCAAATGTTGTACTGTGTTTACCTTTTTAATCACTTTATGTTACGTATGAAACGATTAGAAATTAAAACATGAGGTACCAAAATTGACGAACATTTGATGAAATGTGGCGAAAGTGATTAAACAATAAAACATGGGTATCAAAATTGATCTTGCCAGAGAGTGAGGTACTAAAAGTGAAAACACGGTATAGTTTAGGTAATACGAAATTGAAATTATCCCTTCTTTTTTGTTTATCATTGGATTGTGCTTTTTGTTTGGTGTGTATGTTATTGGACATGGTATTGTGGAAAATGGGTTGAAGCCGGAAGATGTTAATTAGGATTCATTAAGAAGATGATTATTCGGTTATATAGTTGCATTTTTGGATCATGTGGCTCTGGCTTTTATATTTGAAATGGTTTGTTTTCGATTCTAGTTATCGGTGTTTTGGGCATGTTATTCTTGACGGGTTTTACGTATTAGAGGAGTGATCATATTGTTGATCTATTATTCGAGGAAGAGTTGCGTTTACGCCTTGTGTGGATTATGTTTTTATGTGTGTACCTTGAGATAAAGGTTGCGTTTTCACATATGATAAAACATGCCAAGAATGGTTTGCTATTGTTTATTGAATTTCTGGAAAGAATATTTAAATATGAATTTTGTTATTTAACTTTAAGCTATATTTAGGATGCACATGATAAGTGCTCAGTGTGGAGAACACTTAAATACTACTTTCATAATTGCTGATGTTGCTTTACTTTTGTTTTGGATGCTTCCGATGTTACTCTCGGAACTTATAGCACTTCATATATTACGGACTCACCGTTATTGAATTTGAAAAGACGGGTTTGATACTAATTTGATAGATTTCATGATCCTGACAGGCTGCTGCTGATGCCAAATATTATGGAAACATTGATGTTTACAATATTTTGAAGGCTCGTGGGGCTAAAGTTCGGTAAGTGCGAATATTACTTAGTGTGGGTAGCTTCTCTCCTCTTTACTGGACACTCATAGAAGTTTATGTCATGTTCCTAGAAAACCAGAAAGACTCCAATGACAGTTGCAAATCCTCGTGAAGTTCCAGAGTACGAGCTCAATCCATTGGACATTCAAATACGAAGAAGTGATGGCATCTCTAAGGTATTATCTATTTCCTTGCAGCTACTTGAGCATTGTTCTCCAAAGAGTTATATATAGTGCCATGTAAAAGTATTTAATTTAGGGATAATTACAAAAACACCCCTGAGGTTTGGGTTAATTACAAAAAAACCCAGACATGTTTCAAAATTACAAAAACCCTTCAAGTTTCTTTTTGTCTTAATTTTAGGGGGTAACTGTAATATTCTTGTAAATGTCAGGGTTTTTTTGAAATATTTTTCGAAAATCACCGGGAAAAATGTAAGACGGAATCAAACCTCAAGGAGTTTTTGTAATTTTTTTTTTTTTTTTTTTTGTAATTAGCCCAAACCTTAGGGTGTTTTTGTAATTATCCCTTTACTTTATTGATTTTACTTTCATCTCTTACTTCAATTAATTAGATATTCTAATATTTATTTGTGATTTCTGTGGACAGGGATCTTATCAAGTTGCTAAATGGAATGGCACAAAAGTTTCTGTAAAGATACTCGACAAGGATGGCCATGCAGACCCCGATTCTATGTATATTCTGCCTTCAATTCAGCTATTTTATTTACTGAACCTTTCTAGTGCTTATATTCTTCTTGTGTTATCTAACTTTTTTATGCTAACTTATAAAACATCCCCTAATGCTGTGTTGTGCTACTTATACATCCAAATGACATGCAAATGATATTTGAAAAATGCAGTCATGTTTCAGGGTAGTGCTGCATCGGCATCCATTCCTTACTACCCTTGCATATCTTAGTTTACCATGTCTAATTTCTTATATTAAAATCTTTGAGTCATTGATTTTGGAAATCAATTGCATTTTTATGATATTAGAATGAGATTTCATATGGGATATTATAAAAGGATTTAACTTTTTTCACAAAATGCTAGAGTAATCTCGTTCAGACTCTAAATATTTTTTATCCGTTTCCACTAATTCATTGTTTAAAATAGGTACATGGCAATAGGTTATATATTCTGTTGAGTCCGTCGGATTTTTGGCCATGTTTTTCAAAAATATGTTTTTAGCCATTTTGAGTTCAAATGTCTACTTAACCCTTTTTTTCATTTTTGGGACTGATACACAACTCGATATCGAGTTACATGATTCGATATCGAGTCACATAACTCGGTGCCAAGTTATGTAACTCGGCATCGAGTTATGTACCGCATCAATTTTTGAAAAATGATCAAGTACCTCACCAGAGAATACATGAAGGGTATGACCGTCAGTTTTTGGTCAAAATGGCTAAAAACTTGTTTTTGAAAACACGTGGCTATTTTTCATTTTCACAAAATAGAAATGGCCAATTTGGCCTATTACCACTGTTTTTTTATCTCATATAAATGCATATTTTTTTCCCTGGTTGATATGCTGTAATGGAACTTGAGTAAATGAAGTAGGCTAATGAAAACACTTTAATTGGCTAACCATGAAATGAAGAAACTCTTGGGTACGATTATCTATCTCAGCAATTGATAACTTAATGAGGAAGTCTTTGCAAATTAGACAGTCCGTGCAATCAAAACAGACAGCTTGCATTAACTGACTACTCATAAATGATCATTCGATGATCTCGTATATTTTGCATCGTTTTCTTTACCAATCAGCTTAATGTGTTTTCATGAGATTCAGTCAGAGATGGAGCGAAAAGTAAATATCTTGAGATCTGATATTCTTTTTTGTATAAGTAATCAAGCTATTTGCATTTTTTCTTCTCATGTTTTACTCCATTGTGTATTACACTGCAGAAATGTATTTAGGCACGAGTTAACTCTGCTAGAAAAGGTTCGGCATCCTAATGTGGTTCAATTTATTGGCGCTGTCACCCAAAACATACCAATGATGATTGTTTTGGAGTACCATTCAAGAGTAATCATCTCTCTCTCTCGCTCTCTATCTATCCGTATATCTATCTATCAGTCTCTTTATCCATCTATGTGCATGTGATTGTGTGCAGTCATGCATATGCACATCTGCATTCTGTCATAGTTATCTTACATACATATCATGGTTAAGTAGTTGGGGCCAACGGTTTTCTATTTTTGCTTTCTTACGACATTATGGTGTTCTGGACTTCACCATTTCACATCATTTTTTATTAATTGTTGAAGATGAAGTTGAATGATCTGAATTATATTATTCTTTGGCTTATTTATTTTCTAATAATCTGCTTTTGGAGTGGATGAATATACTTTCGGAGAAATATGTATTGCTTCTTTAGTATGCGGCATTTTGCTTATTATTTTTTTTTGTTAATTTTCAGGAGATCTTGCTAGTTACCTTCAGAAAAAGGTCGTCTATCCCCATCTAAAGCATTAAGATTTGCTCTTGAAATTGCCAGGTAATCACCATTTTTCTAAAATATATCCGTCAAGGCATAATTCACTTGTGTCATTAATCTGCTATAGAAATTTGCATTTTACTGTTGTTCAACCTATATTGGTCGTTATATTGCTCGCTTGTACTTACTGCATTATGAGTTTTATAATTCTGTTTGTTATTCGGGTTCTACCTTTTCTTCTCGTGCTGCTGCTAGTTTTCCTTTTTCCTTGCGTTGCTAGTTCGTCTTTTATCCCCTCTTTTTTATGCAGGGGCATGAATTATCTTCATGAATGCAAGCCGGAACCAATCATACATTGCGAATTAAAGCCAAAGTAAGGCAACTAAATGCTGAAGTTTGTTCTAAATTATTTTTTCTAATTCTATTACTGTTTTCGTTGAATACGCTCTTTTTAATATTTGCAATTTTGGTAAGGTGCCAGAAATATTTTGCTGGATTTTGGAGGGCAGCTGAAGGTTTCAGGGTTCGGTGTTATTAGGATGTCAACAATCTCACCTGATAAAGCAAAACTAGTGCAGCCTGAGGTCATAGATCGTTCAAGTGAGTCGTCACACGTAAAAACACAATGCTTCTTTAAACTAAAGGGTTCCCATTTTAAGGGCATCTATATTACTAAAAGAGATAATTATTAATTACCAAAAAAAATGAGGTTCGGGCTATTTACAAAAAAAAAATAGAGGTTCTCAAAAATTGCAAAAAACTCCTGAGGTTTGATTTAATCTTACATTTTGCCCCTTCATAAGCAAAAAACATTTCAAATACCCCTGATATTTATAGAAGTATTACAGTTACCCCTTAAATTTTAAGACAAAATCAAATCTGATGGGGCTTTTTGTAATTTTGAAACATCTCTGGTTTTTCTGTAATTAGCCCAAACCTTTTCTTTTTTTTTTTTTGGTAATTATCCCTTACTAAAATGTTCCATCCATAAGAGGGCATATCTATGTAACTAAACTAGTGTACAGTCTTAACCGTTTTCCTGTCTGTCTTGTATAGGTTTCTACGTGGCACCTGAAATTTTTAGAGATGAAATATTCGACAGAAGTGTGGATGTGCACTCCTTTGGCGTTATGCTGTATGAGGTACCGTACCTGATTTTTGCAGTTTTTTATGATTGACCAACTATTTGGCGTTTTATTACCGTAACCATAATGCCAAAGCAATTTTCATGTTGATGAGAGTATTTGCATCAAAGTTTGTCGAAGGCTGATAATTTATAATATTTTCCGAAACTTGTTATTTTCAGATGATGGAGGGCGCCCCGTTTGCTTCCAAGTCTCCGACGAGGCTGCAAAATTAATTTGTTTAGAAGAGAAGAGACCAACATTCAAGTCAAAATCCAAATCTTTTCCTTCTGAACTAAAAGAGTGAGTCATTGTTATCTTAGATAACATCGACTCCCGTCCTTCATTTCTGGCAAGAGTGATTTGCTTTTGTTAAACTTTTTATTCTGCATAATTATTAACTGTGTGGCGTATTCCAGGTTGATCGAGGAATGCTGGCATCCAGATTGCGTTGCAAGGCCGACGTTTTCTGAGATCATCATACGATTGAATAAAATTGTTATGAACTGTGCTAAACAAGGATGGTGGAAAGACACTTTCAAACTCCCCTGGTATGGTGGTGAAAACTTGTTATGCACCTTTCAGAAATGGGACGGAGTTATGCCAAGGTGTTATTTATTAGGGATAATTACAAAAATACCCCCAAAATTTGGGCTAATTACAAAAAATCCAGAGATGTTTCAAAATACATAAAGCCCCCTCAAGTTTGATTTTGTCTTAAATTTAAGGGGCTAACTGTAACATTTCTACAAATTTCAGGGTGGTTTTTTGAAATTATTTTTGCTTATGAAGGGAAGATGTAAACAGAATCAAACCTTAGTTTTTTTCTTTTTTATAATTTTCAAAATCTCTGGGTTTTTTTCTGTAATTAGCCCAAACCTCGTGGGGTTTTATGTAATTATCCCTATTTGTTATTTAGGTTTGGGCTAATTACAAAAAAAACCCATAGATTTTCGGAAATTACAAAAACCACCTTTAGGTTTGATCGGACTTGCATTTTCCCCTGCGAAAAAATATGTCAAAAGCTCGTCTTACGTTTATCAAAATATTAGAGTTACCCCCCTTAAATTTAAGACAATCAAGCCTCAGGTTTTTTTTTTTTTTTTTGTAATTAGCCCAAACACAAGCAAAGGAAATCCCATTACTCATCAACTCTTTGGCTCGTTCGTTCACGAATTTCATTTTTCTTTTCCTTTTTTCGTTTTTCTTCGTTCTTCTGTTGACGACTGGCACTCGTACGCGTGCAGGAAATGAGAGGCACCGTCCGTCCAATATATCTAACCGGAAAAAGTCGATATTTGTCGATATCTCCTTGTTGAAAAGAGTAATCTTTCATGATGGGATGTAGATGAACCAGATAAATAAAGTGGAGATGAGTTGTTGGACTACTGGAAGGCAAAATGTTGTATACTACACTAATAATCTGAACTATGGAAAAAGATGGTTTGGAGAATAATTTGGGGAATGAACAGAACTAAAGCTGAAGAGCAATGTGTGTTCTATGTACCCAGATTTTATAACAAAGTTGTTTTTAGAATGTGATTGTAAACATGTACCATAAATATTCTAATTTGTGCAAATATAGATGTGCTTTAATTTTCAATATTTTTTTCTTTTTAAAGTTTCACGATGTTATTTTATAAAAACATATGATACTTTTCAGGGTCTTAGTGACTCTATGCCACTGATGAATATTACAAAAATATCACCACATACCAAATGATACTATGAGCCTATGAGGCTATGACGCCGCTGCATATATTACAAAAATATCATCGGCCCCAAAAAATTGCAAAAATGCAATTGGGTTTAGGTCTAGTAGGGGTGGCAAATTGTGTTATCGTGTTGTGTTTTGTGTTGACACGACACGATAAGAACACACACGAACACGATAGGGATCTGCTCCGACACGAACACTAACACGAAAATTTTCGTGTCGACACGATAGTGACATGATGAGTCAAAACAAAAAAAATGATTTATATGTTAATAAATGATAACAAATTACACGATATTACATGACAATATCGATACAAACACACAAAATATCAGTTCCGAGTGTCACTATGAGATAAACATGTCATTATCGTGTTCGTGTCGTGGTCAATGTTTCGTGTTACTAGCAAGTAAACGTGTCCTTATTGTGTCCTTATCGTGTCACTATCTTGTTCTGTCCTTATCGTGTCAACACGACACGATAAGGACACGATACGATAAAGCGTAACACTAATCCACTATTTTAGGTCGTCTTTATCGTGTTGGGTCAAAAATTGACACCCCTAAGGTCTAGGATCCAACTAACGATTTTTATCCATTGGACCGGCTAACATAGACTTTTGTCTTCTAGTATGTAATAATAAGAGAAAAAAAAAAAACTTATTTGGTACTGTAGTTCAAAAAATTAATCACAATTGCTATTGCTTACCCTTGCTATACTAATTAATTCAAAATCTTAAATAAACCTTTCAATTTACATGTATCAATGTATGTATGTTCAAGGTGGCCATTTCTTGGAGTTAGCGTGTAAGTTTATTTGAGTAATGAATATATTTCTATCGTTTCGGGAAAAAAAAAATAAACCTTTCAATTTACGTTAAATAATAACATTTACCATAAACTTGGGGAGACAAATGACATATATGGAAAGTACAGTGGCCCAAATGTGTTCGACTTAATTTAGCTCCCATATACGGGTTGCACACCTGATTCCACCTCCTGTCTTCTTCGCCGCGCTCTTTCCCCGTCTCTAAAACCTCGCCAAACCCCCAACACACAGACACACACACACACACACACACTATATTTATTTATTTTTGTATAAACGAGCATATATAAGTCTCAAAGGGACGCATTTACTCACTTTCTGTGATCGATTTCTCGTTGATTTCATTTGAGACTGTAAGTCATCTCTCTCTCTCTCTACATATATATATATATATATATATATATATATACCACATTTCTGTTTTTATTTGTTTTTCGAATTTCGAAAATTACTAGTCGAGTGTCTTGAATTGCGGGTTTCTTGTGCTACTAGTTCGATGGATTTTGTGTTTTTTGTTTTTATTTTTATTTTTACATCGCAGATGCTGAGATTACTGATTGTTAACAATTTTATGTTCTTGTTGTGTGCGTGTTTTTTCCCTCTTTGTAGGTCGTTAGGATAACTCGGGTTTTCTCTTGGATAGGTTAATCAGTTATGTTTATGAAATTCATTTTATGGTCGTTTTTGTTTCAATTATGGTGAATATAGTTTGTTTATGTGTGCGTGCAAATGTTTCTGTGTGTCTCTGCAGTGTCATTGTGTCAATCAAATGGTCAGCTGTCAGCAGGACGAGGAAAAAAAAAGAAGAAAAATAATACACGAATGATACAGTGCATCAATTGAATTATACCTGCAATTAAAATTTGCAGTCTCATTTGTAATACAGTTGTGATCTTTATAAATTGACTAAAGGTCAAGAGTACTTGATTATATTTTGATCATATTCGATAATGATCTGTTAATATAATCATAACATGGTCAAATATATCTAAACACGGGCCTTGTAAAATTTCCACGATTACTTATATTCCAGGTTTGGCTGACCGCTGACTCGTTATCAGCGTTAGGTTCTCCAAATTTATATAGTAAGTCTATAGCAATATTCTTGTATTACTTTGCAGTTGCCCTCTGCATAAGGAAACTGAACTTCAAAACTTTAATGTTTTTTCCCATAGGAATACAACAGTTGACAGCTGCATTACTTGGAACTAAGGAATAGATACGATCCACTTTGGCAGATGCAATGCATTTACTGATCAGTGTATAAGTGGTTAATGCGATATCACATAGCTACAATTATGTATGGTTACCCTATATTTCAATTTTCAATCAGCATGGATCTTTCCGTTATCCTGTATTTATTTATTAGTGTACAAGTTCTTAATTTGGTATATGAATCCATTGCTGTTATGTTTGGTTTCCCAGTAAAGTCACTCCGATCTTTCAACAGCAGACCAACTTTTTACAGAGAATATTTTTTCTTGTCCTCTTATGTCTCTTTAATTTATGTAATATAGATGCATATGGTTACATAGTGATTACTTCAGTTTCCCGAGTCATTTTTCTATGCTGTCCCAAAACTTAATTAGTGCGTCCAGGAAGTCTGACTTTGATTTTCTTTGTGAAGAGAAAAAAAAAATTTGGCGATGGCTTCTCAGGTGATTTTGAG
Organism: Rehmannia glutinosa; assembly: GCA_016081115.2. Lineage (NCBI taxonomy): Eukaryota > Viridiplantae > Streptophyta > Magnoliopsida > Lamiales > Orobanchaceae > Rehmannia > Rehmannia glutinosa. The sequence goes on from JABTTQ020001569.1 coordinate 693,217, forward strand.
GAGGAGGAAGATTCTTTCTGATTACTTGAATGTCCACGTTCGTCCCATTCAAAGTATCCAAACCTTGGGTGATGGGCAATCTTGTCAGTGCTTTGACTCTCGTGGTTATACTTCCATTACTGACTCCATCTCTCAAAATTCAGATCAATTGAGAGAAAATGATGAAACTTCAACTTTGAGCAAGAAACCGCTGGATTTCTCTACCTTAGGAATCTTTAAGCTCAAAGCTAATAGAAATACAGCATTCAGTTATGAAAATAGGTCAGATTTCAATTGGCTGATGGGTGGTAGGTTTATGTCACAACCTAGACGTTATGCTTCCACAGCAACTGCAAAGCAGCCTGATTTGGGAAGTGATGATGAGGATAATAAGGAAGTGGCTGCAAAAAAGAGAAAGGAAGCTTCCCCAGAAGAATGTGATCAAGCTGTTGTGGGTCTGAGTACTGCAAAGGCCAAAGCAAAAGCCAAACGGCTGCAAGAATCTCAGAGCTTTGGTACGCCCATTTTAAAGAAACTATGGGCCACATTTCTAGGTATTGGTCCAGCTCTAAGAGCTGTGGCTTCCATGAGCAGGTCAGATTTCTTTAACATTGTGCATCTGTTCCCGCTTTTCTGTTGAACCAATTAAAACAGCTGTCCTTTATGGTTTGTTTTCTGTACTTGCAGGGAAAGTGGGCCAAGAAACTCGTCCACTGGAAAAATGAATTTGTATCTACATTGCAGCATTACTGGTTGGGCTGTAAGCTTTTGTGGGCTGATGTGAGGATCAGTTCAAGATTATTGCTGAAACTTGCTGGTGGAAGGAGTCTCTCCAGAAGGGAGAGGCAACAGCTAACAAGAACTACTGCTGATGTCTTTAGGCTAGTTCCATTTGCTGTTTTTATCATCGTTCCATTCATGGAATTCTTATTGCCTGTGTTCCTGAAGCTCTTTCCAAACATGCTACCATCAACCTTCCAGGACAAGATGAAAGAACAGGTATGCATCCAGAAGTTGATTGGTGTCTAGGGGAAGTATCTTAACTAACTCTGTGAATGTAGTGTGCTCTGCATAGTGTTGCCTGTGTTATTTGCTTTCCAACTATATTTTGTTTGTACACTCCTACTAGAATAACTTTTGATAGGCCAAATTATCCTAGTAGTTAATACTGGAAGATTTCCTGAAGCGCTATTTTAATTGATTGTACTCTGCTCTGATGTCATTAGGACGAGAATGTTGTTGCCTGCTCTTTCTCAGTATGTGTGTGTATACACAGACAGACTCATGCATACTTATTTGAATGTTAATTGTACTGGAAGTGGAATTGTAGGAAGCATTAAAACGGAGGTTGAATGCCAAAATAGAATATGCAAAGTTTCTTCAAGAGACAGTCAAAGAAATGGCAAAAGAAGTCCAAAACTCACGGAGTGGAGAAACTAAGAAGACGGCTGAGGACCTTGATGAGTTTCTGAACAGGGTCAGTGCAAAATAATAATTTCATCAATAAAAGATCATGCCTCAAGCGTAGCATATATAAGTTGATGTGTTCAATACAGGTCAGAATTGGTGCTCGTGTCTCAAATGAGGAAATATTAGGATTTGCTAAGTTGTTCAATGATGAACTCACACTAGACAATATAAGCAGGTTAGTATTTTTGTGGTTGTAATTGTATCCCATTTGCTTTAGTATTGGAATACATGATTATTATTATTTGTTATGGTGTTTGAAATTTATGTTGCTAACAGGCCGCGCCTAGTGAATATGTGCAAGTACATGGGTATCACCTCTATTGGAACGGATACTTATTTGCGGTATATGCTGCGGAAGAGATTGCAGAGGTGTGCCATTTCCCGTTCCCTGTAAAGTGTGTGCAATGGAGTCTTGTAGTCTCCTGGAACTAGCACATCAAGTTTTACCTAGTAAAGTAAATCATTATTGCCAGAGGAGCACAGTTTGTAGTGTTATGCAACCTTCTTATCTTTAGATAGATATGTTGTGATGATATTTTTACTGAAACAACCATTTAAAGAACCTCCACATATTTTGGCAATATTGACTTGAATTGAGTCAATTTCCCAAAAATATAATAATAAAAATGAAAAGTTTAAAATGAGTTTTGAATTAATTTATATGTGTTTCCTTTTTTGTGTCTGTGGATGAGGTGTACTTATATGCTGTGGCTGGGAATAATATCTCAAAAGCTCCTTTGCATTTGATAGTCGTAGATAGGAATTCTACCTAGTTTGCTTTGTTCCTATGTTGCTCCAATTTTCGCAGTATAATTGTTTGTTGTTTTAGAGACTAACACAATATGAGAATGTTTTAGGCAACTCTACTAAGCCTTATTACATAATTACTCGGGGTTCGTTGGTTCTCGTTTCAGTATAAAGAATGACGACAAAATGATTCAAGCAGAGGGTGTGGAGTCTCTATCAGAAGCTGAGCTTCGTGAAGATTGTCGAGAGAGGGGCATGCTCGGAGTACTTTCGGTGGAGGAAATGCGCCAACAGGTTTGTGTGACAAAAAAAGTACAGTATTTATATAAACTAGGAGTATAGGATTTCGGATTGTGTAAATCTTTCTTCTCCATGATTAACCTTCCAATGCAAATTTTTTGACTCTATGCATCGATCAAACAACTAGTGCTTCGCCTTCTCTCGTTGACGATAAACCTGCGCAAATCGATCTCTAACAATTTCATTACATGTTAGTGAATTTCTTAATCTAGTCCCTTCATCTGAAAGCACTGGAGGAAAGAGGTTCATTCCTTCAGATTTTTGTTGTAAACGGACAACTTCACAATATTACAAAATACAAATGTTTCCTAAGTTGTTTTTGGAAAAATTACTCATCGTGGTAAAATTTCATGGTTTTGCATTTTTAAAGTAATATAGTTCTCTTCTTTCTTTCACCAGACATCTGTTTACTTTTAGACTTTTAGTTGATTGAAAGTCTTTCCTAAAATCTTCTGTGTTTGTTAAATGGTTTGTGGGGAAAGTGGGCCAAGTGTCACTACTGCTGCATACATTTTCCTCTCATTTTAATTGAAGTTTTTTCCTTGGCATTCTTCTAGAGCTTGTTGGTTGTTTACAAGAATAATATGTGCAGAGTATTGAATAACTACTTGATAAAGCATGAAATCAAAATCCTAAATGAAAATGTGAAAGACAGATTTTCTGAACTTTAAGGGTGCAAAACTTCTATAAATTGGTGATATTTATGCATTAGGAATTTTATGCCTGTGGAAGGTTTATCTTATTAAATATACAAGGAAGTTTTGTCTCAATTACATTAGTTAATTTCTTTTTTTTTTTTTGGTTACAGCTGCGAGATTGGCTAGATTTGTCTCTAAATCACTCTGTTCCGTCTTCACTTCTGATTCTTTCCAGGTTAATTGGATTGATTCCCAACTAGTTTTGTTCCCTGTCGAATTTGGGAGTTCTAATCATTATCTGATTCTTTGGTAGAATCTGATATTTTTGCTCATGCTGTTCGCAGGGCCTTCACAGTATCAAGAAAGTTGAGGCCGGAGGAAGCAGTTCAAGCTACATTGTCTTCGCTCCCGGATGAGGTTGTGGATACTGTGGGCGTCACATCGTTGCCATCTGAAGATTCTGTTTCAGAAAGGAGGAGGAAGTTGGACTTCCTTGAAATGCAGGAGGAACTTATCAAGGTTGATGAGAATTTTCTTTTGTTCCCACATAAATTAGTCCATTTAGTATGGAAATGTTCTATTTTTGATCCTTTTTTTCCCCTTCAAATCACATGATTGACATTAGGAGGAGGAAGAGAAAGAGGAAGAAGAAAGGAAAAAAGGATCTGCTGGAGTTGAAGTTGATGTGGCATTGAAGGAGATGGTCATTCCAACTGCGAGAGAAGCACAACAAGAAGCTAGAGCAAGAGCACTGGACAAACAAGAACAGCTTTGTGAACTTAGTCGTGCTCTAGCTGTTTTAGCTTCTGCATCTGTAATAATAAACTTCTAGCTTTGAGTTTCATATGTATTTCTATTGGCGCTCATATTTATTCCCTGAATTCCCCTTTTATTTTTATTTATTCTGCAGTCCGTGAGCAGGGAGCGTGAAGAATTCCTAAGGCTTGTCAATAAAGAGGTAGCTATTGACTCGAGAGTTATCTATTAATGAATGTGAATGGGCTGAGATGGCAATGATGGGTTGGATTCTTTAATGAAATCTTAACCAAATTGTTTGCCACTTGTTGACCTGAAAACAAATAGTGGATTTTTCAGCTCGTGGTCTTCAGTGATTGTTCAGAGATTACTATTGGTTTTGAGTTGATCATTTCTTTGACGAAGTTCGATTTGGATGAATGAAATGTGTGGAGATCTGAGAAGATTTAACATAGCTAAATTTAGATCACTTACAGTTTTGTGTTTTAGGATCTATCTATGCAAACCTGGTGATATGCCTGTCATGTATTATATTGCTATATAATTGCTGTATTTTGTGCAAATCGTTTTTCAGAAATGACTTCAAACCTTTGATTTCATTATTTTTCAGAAATGACTTCAAACCTTTGCTTTCATTGTTTTTCAGAAATGACTTCAAACCTTTGCTTTTAGTGAACTCTTATTCCATTATATTCCGTATCATAAAATTTCAAAATCCATGTTTGATCACTGAAATATTAATCAGTTATATCCCATTTCATAAATTCTGAAGTCCATGGTTCTTAGATTCTATTGCTCATGGTAATTTCTCTTGATCTTGTCAGATTGAGCTTTACAATAGCATGGTGGATAAAGATGGAACAGATGGCGAAGTGGAGGCAATGAAGGCATATAAAGCTGCCCGTGATGAAAGCGAGGATGGTGCTGAAGTTTCTGAGCACAACATGGTTTCATCTGCTCTTGTAGATAAGGTATGCTTTCTCCTTTCAGTCCTTAAAGAAGTAATGCCCTCACATCTACACTCACAAATAAGAAAAAAGAGATAGTAATAAGTCCCCACCCACACAAACATACATCGAAAAGGCCAAAATTGGGAGAAATTACAGGTAGTTAATGGAAAACGTAAAGTTGGGTATGAACAGAAAGTACACACATCTCGTTATGTGCAGCCTACTTGGAATTTTGTGATGTAAATTGCTGACTTATCCAGGTTGATGCTATGCTTCACAACCTCGAGAAAGAAATTGATGACGTGGATGCAAAAATTGGTGACCATTGGCGAATACTTGACAGGTAGATCCTTGAGCTTCTACTTATCATGCTGTAAAATCAAGCTTATCAAATATTCATTATTTCAATCTTGGTACATTCTTGTATTTAATGTATGCTTCATATTACTTAGATTGGTTCCATGTCTAAGTTTTTGGAGCTATAATTTGAGCATAAAAATGGTGCAAGTTCCTATTTTTTTGTCATATTTGTGTGGTGGTGTTCCAATTTAAAATACTTATATATTAAAAGGCTCTGCCTGATCCCTTGTGTAACTTTCTGTTATTTTCTCTATTTCTTTACTTGTGCCGAAATCTGTCTGAAAGACTTAAGTTTATAATTTACTCTGGAAAATTGTCAGTTATTATAGGTATATGTATGCTTGGTAAATAAAACAGTTCACCGTATACGATCCATGCAGAGATTATGATGGTAAAGTGACTCCTGAAGAGGTGGCAGCTGCTGCTATGTATTTGAAGGACACTTTAGGCAAAGAGGGAGTGCAGGAACTTATCAGCAATCTTTCGAAAGATGCAGGTTAGTTACATACAGCTCATTATTTGCATGTCGGTATCAATTTCATTGTCACAGGCATCTAATTTACTGATCTCGCTTGAAGACCTATTTGGGAACTTTTGGTGGATATTTCTTTGGGATAATTACACAAGAGCCAAAGAAGTTTGGGCTAATTACAAAAAATAAAAAACCAGATGTTTCAAAATTACAAAAAGCCCCATCAGCTTTGATTATGTATTAAATTGAAGGGGCTAACTGTAGTATTTTTAGAAATATTAGGGGGGTTTGGAAATGTTTTTTTGCTTATGATGGGGGGAAATGCGAGAAGAAATCATACCTCAAGGGTTCTTTTTTTGTAATCAGCCTGAACCTCAGGTTTTTTTTTTTTTGTAATTATCCCATTTATTTGGGTCTTCTTCTTGAGAACGTTTATCTAATTTACGTGATGCGATATTTCCTTGTCCTTGTAATGTCATTCTCTACTTTCTTCAGATGGAAAGATACTTGTTGACGACATTGTGAGATTAGGCAGTCGCGTGGAAGGTGGCACCACAGCCGAATCTGAGGAAATGTAGAGAGAGGGATACAAGTACGACATTTTTGCCTTTAGCAGCAATACCAGTGTGGCTTATTCACGTCCACGAAAGGTTCTAACCTACATGTCCGGGCGAAATTTAATCGCCTTTTCCTTGTTCGTGTACGAGCATCTGTTTGTTTATTAAGGCGCTGAAAGGGTGCACCTTTGTCGAAGATCCTTTTCTGCGTTTGAGCATGAAAAGAGATCTTAAAACAACATTAGTAGCTTTTACTGCTCGTATAAGAATAATTTTTATAGATGAAAACAAAAGCATCTGTAAATATAGAATTCTTCATCTGTTTGAGATGTATTATTTTTCTTGTTGTATCTTGAATTTGACAAGGGTTATTGATTTACTGTTATTGGAGATGATAAATTAGATGTTTGAAGCCAAATGTGTAGAAATGTGTGTCCCGATCCACCTGTTTTTGTTTATATTTGCAAATTGGCAATTAAAGGAAGTGTACTAGGATATTTTTCCCATTCATAAGCAAATAAATTTCAAAAAACTCGTGGCATTTATGGAATATTACAGTCAAAATTAATAGAAATAGTAACACGTCAAAAGTAGGGGTAATCATAAATTTTAAAAAACGCCCGAATTGCCCGGACCGCATCAAATCGCACCGTTCATTATAATTTATGACCAAAATTGCGATTCAATATATTAGATAGAAACCGTACCGCATTGTTGGTTTATGGTTTTAGGTTTTGAAAAACCGCCAAAATTGCACTTTGCACCGCACCTCTATAATTTAGGGTAAAATAAAATATTGTTCTTTAGCCTTTAGTTAAATAGTAAGACAACAATAAATATATTAAACACTAATTTTATGAATGATATAATTAGATTCACACTTTGTATACTAAATTATAACGCATTTTACATTCTTTTAATATTGTTACAATGCATTATGTTTTGCATTAAAATAGAACAACATTACATTGCATTATAGATTGAATGTAATGAAATAAAAGATATTGCAATGTGTATTTTATTCACAAAAATACACCTTGTTTGAACAAAAATCACTTTTCAATTAAAATATTTTTCTTTGGCTTTTTCTTTAAAAGATCATAACAAAATTATATTAATTTATCAATTATAAATCTTTGTTAATTAAAACCGCAAAAAGCGCCGCTACGCTTCAATCCGCACCTTCGTTTTGCTTCATAAAACCGTGATTTGAAAATTTTATTTAACCGAACCGCATATAGCAATTCGGTTTGAAATTTACTCAAAAAACCGCAAAAAACCGCACCATAATCACCCCTAATCAAAAGTAGCTTTCGAATATTTTCGCAAATTGGGGCGTTACATTGTCCTTTAAACTATAGTCCTCCATTTATCAAGATTCAAGAATACAGTATATGAGACACTCTCCAAATCATAGCTATTTTTTCAAATTTACCTTCAATGATCAATAATGTTTTCCCCCTTTTTAGAGGTTTTCATCCCCTATGAATCTACAAAGGAAAATAAGTAACTTAGCTCCACAAAAGTTCAGAAACAAAATCCTCAATATTGTTAGCAGAAGTCCCACCATTTTGTACAGCCTCCTTAGCCAACTCCATCCATCTACAAGCATTTCTCTTAAGCTCCATCCCTTTATCATCTCCACTTACAAACTGTTTAACACACATTGCAATTTCTTCTCTACCAACAATCCCATTTTCGCCGCATCTAACCCGAACCCCAACTCTCCACACGTCCTCAATAAACTTCGCGTTCGTGTCTTTGGTCCACCCATGGGTGGCACGGCTATAATAGGCACCCCATTGCTCAAAGCCTCCGGCGTCGAATTCCAACCACGGTCGTCATAAAACAAAGCTAACGCAGATGAGCCAACACATCCGTTTGATGGCACCGATCGATGATTAGCCCTTTTTGGACGTGAAATTTATAGGGAGCTTATCCTTTTCGAAGCTCTTACTACCCACAAAAAGTGGCGGTTGCTCGTTATTAGGCCGTGTGCTAGTTCCTCCATTTGTTCTTTCCCGAGAGATGCTATGCTACCGAATGAGACGTAAATGACAGAGCTAGTTTCTCTTGAGTCTAGCCATTTTGTGCAGGCCGGATTTTTGGCTCGAACAGGTTGATCATATGGTTGATCTTGTTGTCCGAACGATTCGTGTTTGTATTTAGTAGTGAGAATGTAGGTCCGATAGTCTTGATCGGCCAAAGGCTCTTCATCGATCCGATGACGATGAAATATGAACGTGTTAAAAATGTAGTTCAAAATAAAAACCGGACCGGATTGGACCGTCCATGTTGGGCCGGTTGAATCGGGAACGGTGGTTGGCCCGGTCCGATTAGGCCTCAAAAACCATTTTTACTCTTTAACTGTCGGAAGTCGAAGGCAAAAAGGCGGTTGAAGGCAAAATCGATTAAGCCGACTAGAATCGTTGTATATTTATTTTTAATTTTAATTTTTTTTAGTAATTTTAGATTTTTAAATTTGTATTCTGCTACATATATATGATTATTTGAATTTTGAGCTATGTTAGATATTGTTCTTGTTTATCATTTTCAATTCAAGAATTGTATTGCATAATAATTGATATACTACTATATTATATTATATACAGTATAACAAGAAAAATTTGTTACTTTTTATCAAATCGGTTGGACTGGTGATCGAACCGATCCGATCGGTTGAACAACTTCTAACATGACTGATTCGCTCACCGGTGCGGTTTTTAAAACACTGGTTTAAAATATAGGTAGATACGTATGCAAATTGGCCCTTGCCATGTTTCCTACTGATTTTCTGATTTTACATGTAGCAGTAGTTTTGGTCATTAGAAATGAATGAAATCTCATAAGCATATAATAAAAACTTTTAATATGTACCATCAAATAGCAAAGTTGTGTTATTTTTATTTTCCCTTCTGATTTTCAGAAAATTTAAGAGCATTATATGATGCATTTATTGATATTATCACCAGTACCATGACTTTTATAGTTCCCACATCGTCTGTGAGAGAATAGGAACGCCAGAGACATGGGTTATATAAACGGAGGCCCAAAACAGAAAAGCTCATACCTTTCTCGGCCTTTTGGCTAAGATCAAGTGTAGTATCTGTTTATCGGTTTAATATCGTCGTGGGCCATCGGCCCACACGATATTAAATTGATTTTTTTAGGGAAGCCCATTAAGGTAGCTTGCTGCGCTGGGCTACGCCAGCGTCGCCCATGCGTTGCACTCTGCAAGGGCCTGGCGCACCCCACCAAATCTAGTGCAAACATTTGGTTTTGGGCTTTGTTTGCCTGATAAAGGTAAATGGTTTTAGGGATAATTACAAAAACACCCTTAAGCTATGTGTTAATTACAAAAAAACCAGGAGGTTTTTATAATTTGTAAAATTATCCTTTCGGTAGCAAAATTAACCATAGGGTGCTTTTTGTAATTTTGAAATAATTTTGGGTTCTTTTGTAATTATCCCACAAACCTCAGGGGGAATTGTAATTATCACCTAATTTAACTGTATCTTAATAATGGGCTTGACAGGGTTTTAGGGATACTTACAAAAGCACACCTGTGGTTTGGTTAATTACAAAAAACCCAGAGTTTTTTACAATTGTAAAAAACTCCTTGAGGTAGCAAAAATAACCAGAGGTTTTTTTTTAATTTTGAAATATTTTTGGGTTCTTTTGTAATTATCCCACAAACCTCGGGGAATTTGTAATTATCACCTAATTTCGGTGTATCCAAATAATGGGCTTGATAGGGTTTAGGCGGTGGCGGATACGAGGATTCGGGACTTGGGGGTGAAACCTATTTTGAAGACCTATAGAATGAATTTTTCTTCAAAATTTTGGGAGAGCAAATGTAATTTTTCATTAGTGTAAATATAATTTAAAATAAATAACAAGTAGAAAAATTAATTTTTAAAAATTTTGGGCGTAGCCCCACTTGCCCCCTTAGTTCCGCCACTGGTTTTAGGGATACTCTTGAGGTAGCAAAATAACCGAGAGGTGCTTTCTGCAATTTTGAAACATTTTGGGTTCTTTTGTAATTATCCCAAACCTCGTGGGGATTTGTAATTATCGCCTAATTTCTTTGTATCCTAATGATGAATTACCTCATTTTTCGACTTGTCGAATGTGTTGAAAAAGATCCAATCCACTTTCTCAAGATTCAAAAACTGATCAGCAAGAAGGTTCATAACAGTATGCTTAGGATCCATAAACTCAAAAAAAGAAGGCAAATCATTTGTCTCGAGTGCAGGCAGACAGGGTAATGACACATCTGAATCTTAACATGCGGGGAACTTGATCGTCCCTTGTCTCAAATGGTAGTAAATAGCACAAACACCGCACGATTGAGTGAAAAACGACGCCCCAAGCAAGCCTCGGTCGTGCGCTATGTCCAAAATCCATGGCATCGAGGAATCATACACGACGACTTTAGCAGGACAATCATAGCTTTTATGTGCATCGATGTATTTTACCAAGTTTTGTGAAACCACGGCCTTGAAGCGCTTGAAATAGCCCGGACCACCACAACGAGGGAGGCTCGATACCACTGTTGGGTATCGACCCATTGTCAACTCGCTCCAGGACCGCCATAGCCCATTGATATATTCTGATTCTAACAAATAGAACTATTACAATAATCCGCCTACGGGATAGGGATTACGGGATTACAAACCAGTTTCTAATAAAGCGATAAATACAAGAATATAAAAGCGAAAATATAAAACCGGCTGAATCGAACGGGATGTAAAAATCGAGTTTTAGGACCTCGTTTTGGTACCTGGGGGACTGAAACGACAGCACTGCGAACCTGTAGTCGAGCTCGACTCCTTCGGCTCGAGATATGTGAAGCGGACTCTTCACCGTCTTGCAAACCGGAAAGCACCAGAAGGTTGGCCACAAAGAGAACCCCAACCCAAAAGCCGTCCAAACCCACAACCGAAAAACGGAACGGAGGAGAAACCACAAAGGAATCGGCCAGGAGCACTTCGCCGGAAATGACGAACCCAACCCCTCTCACCCTCACCAAACCGGACACACACACAAAGGTATGAACGAGCCAACAAACACTCCACGAGGTATCTTGAGGATTCACAAAGAATCGGTCGATTTCACACGGAGGAGATCGAAGAGGGATATGGCGGTGCGAGAGAGAGAGCCGAGAGTGTTTCTGGTTTTTCAATTTTTGGAGGTGCGACTTACACACGTAGGGTTTGGGGCAAACAAATATAAGTAGGGAAATGAAATGGGTTGGTTGCATTTGGGCCATGTCCTCTTGGGCTCTTGGACAAAAGGTAATGTGTGAAATGGGCCACATTACTACATTCTCCACCTTGGCACATTTCAGTTTACAAGACTGAGTCATACACACATTCATCATCGCGATCTTTCTCACTATACACATAGTACGGTGAGAATACAATTATAGTAAGCACAAAGCAAACTATAACACAAAGGGACATCACAAAGAAGCACGCGACAAGCTATAGCAAACACGGGACAAGGTGGAAAAATCTTATTGTACACATAGTACATTAAGACAAGTTATAACAAGCTTTGACAAGTTATAATCGATCAAGTGCAACATATCTGTTCAATCACGGGTATCAAAATTCAGAATTTTCAGGCATGATAGAAATTTACTAACAGTGCAAGCATTTGGTACCCATATCGCCAGGATTAAATTGGAAGGTATCTTTTCAAGATTAACTAAGCCTTTTGCAACAATATCACGTATATAATGAAATCTAACGTCTATGTGCTTAGTTCTATCATGAAAAACAGGATTCTTACACAATTGTATACCAGATTGACTATCGAAAACACAACAACATTATCATCAAGAAAACCAATTTAAATCAAACCTTTAAGCCAAACCGCTTCTTTTTGTAAGTCAAGCGGCTACGATAATCTAGAGGGGGTGAATAGATTATCTCCATCTTTTCGTTTTCGCCCTCTTTTTCAAACCGAATGCTCAAACACAATAATAAGGTGCGGAATGTAAACAACACACGTTGATTTAAAGAGGTTCAACCCACCAGGGCCTAATCCTCTACCACCCCAAGTATATCAGGGATGGATTTTGAAAAGAAAAGAATTTTATTAATTACCAAAATTAATACAAATTCAACTTACAACACCTTGAAGAAGAGCACCACACTCTTCTTCAACACCACCTTTGGAGATTACCACAATCTCCTTTGACGATACCACAATCTTCCTTCAACGGCACCTTGTGAAGATTACCACAATCTTCACCCTTGAAGAGCACCACACTCTTCAACACCTCAACAAGAAGATTACCACAATCTTCTCACACCTAACACCTAGTTCACCCAAGTGTGTTCTTACCACAAAGAACACTCACAAGGATATCTTGTGTTTGAATGGCGACCACAAATTCAAGATTACAACTCGATAATTGATAATACTGATAGAGTGCAAGTGTAATCAAGAATAGCCTAGACCTCAAAGATGTGAAAGTGATAGCTAGGCAATTTTACAACAAGAATAATGACAATGAAAGACCAAGTGTTTGCTTGAAGTGTATCTTGTTGTGTTGTATCTCAATTGTTGTATTGGTTGCTCCAAAACTTCCTCTATTTATAGGAGATGATTGATCAAGCATAGGCTCCTCTTGGGATTGAAAATCTGAGAAAAATACAATTAAAATCAAGAATATAGTGTTAGAAATCAATCCCACAATTTAAGGAAATGTGTCTGTTGTCAAACGGTCATATTTTTTTGTCAATACATAGGGCGGCCGTCGCACAGAGATAAAAGAAAAAGAGAACACTTTGAAAATTACAACAGGCGACCGGTCGACGTCTACCTCGACCGGTCGACCATCACCCCAACCGGTCCCCCTCATGGATTTTGCAAGGATTAAACGTTCGTTTGAAACACACTTGCAGTGCCGTCGGCCATTTCGGCGGCCGTCGGTCGACCGATCGTCGCCTTGAGCGGCCGGTCGACCTGCTAGTTTTTTCTTTCCGTCTCATTTTTGTTTCTAAAAACATCTTGGTCACGGGTTGCCTATAGGGCGGACCAGGTCGACCACGAGACAGAGATGTTGTCCAATTTTTGTCGAAAATAAAACCCAAGAAATACTCCGAAAATATAGTAGAAACATTTTAAACCAATCGAGAGTATTTAGACAACATTTAGGAACCTCGTTTGAGAGTGAAAACCTAATAACGTAAAATCATTAAAAGCGTTGTCCAATAGAGACGAAAATAAACTTTGAGAAAATACTCCGGAAAATATTAAAAACATTTTAAATCATTTAGGAGTATTTGGACAACCTTTAAAAACATTGTTTTGGTGATAAAATAAAATCATCAAAATTAAGATAAAAACATGTATCAAACAATCTCCCCCTTTTTGATGATTACAAACCAAAACAATTTTACACAAACTAAGAGAGCAATTTTTAGAAATGATTTTCCGGTAAAAACATTTGACCGTTTGGAAGCAACCAAAATTTCCAAAAATATTAAAGCAACCAAGTAGGGAGTAAATATTTTCAAAAATAAGCTCAAGCTCCCCCTATCCACAAGCACATCAAGAATAATGTATGAGCAATAATCCATAAGCTAAAAGCTTTAGCTTTTACAATTTGTTCAAGAGCTTATAAGCTCCCCCTGTCACAAAACAACATTAAACAATAATATAAGTCCATCAAGCAACAATTGGACTAAAAATAAATCACAACTTATGGCTTTTATGAGCCATAGCTTATAGCTTTTATGACAAGCTTTTATTAGCTTCTTTGAGCTAACGAGCCAATTTCTGTTTCTCCCCTTTGGAATCATCAAAAGAATGTTAGGATGATAGAAACATCATAGAAGTATATCAAAGTGCGCCAAAGAAATGGTTTATCAACCTTTGAGCAATTTAGGCTTAAAAACCAAGGAAAATGGGAGAAATGTATAATGAAGAGTTCATACGCCCGTTTTATTTCCCAAAACATGATCTCAATGAGTATAGAAGAGTTTGGAAGCGAGAGAATCATGTAGAAGTTGAGATTTTCATAGCGACATTTTAACAAACACCTAGTGTGCGTGAAAAATAGAAGAGGTTGTATATAACCCTTGTAAATGGTTCAAGCCAAAAAAATTTTCATATCATCAATCAACCTCATTTCAAAGCTTAATCATATGCACCATATGCAATAAATTGTTCATCAATTAAGAAGCTCAAAGTAGATTCTCAAGGGTTCAACCCAATTGAGATAAGCTAAGAATGATCAAGGCATTACAAATGCCAAAAATTAGAGCAACTAACAAGTAATAAGTCATGCTTTCAACAATACATGTATCAAATGTCCCAACATATTCAACTAAGCATAACAAAGCAATAAAAGAAGCACTTTTACCATCAAGTACTTCATACCAATTATCAAACAATGCTTTAGAGTATTTTTACCATCAAATACTCCATCAAAAATCATGATCATCCACAAGTCATTATCAACTTGCAATATTAACCCTTTTAAGAAAAACAAGCAAATATCATTAGTACAAATGAGTTTTGAGAAATTCATCAAAATACAAAACATCATTAATGAAAATGCTAGAAAGTAAAGGGGGTGGGGTAACATCATTCCTCATCCAGGAGAAGCAAGATCAGGGAATAAAGTCCTTGATGAATTTCTTTAACTTGCCGATAGACTTTTGCATTTTAGAGGTCTTTTGCTCCAAAGCCTCATACCTCGTCTCATGAAAAGCCCTCATCTCATTAAATTTGGCTTGAGTATACCTCCTAGGCGGTTGAGCACCGGTATTACCCTCCGGATTGCTCGATTCGCCTTCTTCCACCAATCTTGCGGCCCGTCATCAAAGATGTCATTAGGATCGGAGACTCTTGACCTCTTCCTCTCGCCATTTTGGTTGGTCGGATGTCCATATTCTTGCGCATCGTGACTATTTGGGAGATATTGTCAATGTCGAAGTCATTTTGAAAAACTTAGAGTTAAACTCCGTTAAACTCCGAAGGAAGTCCCGATTGAATAAGAAGTTTACAAATCCAATTTCCCATAACCAACTTCTTATTACCTTGAGTAATGGACTCGATTAGACATTGAATAAGTATGGCACCAAAGTTAAGTGGTTCCTCCTAGCAATTTTATAAGTCAAAAAGTAATCCATATTGCTAGGCATCTTTCCCGACTTACCACAAATGCAATATGCGACAATGACCGATAAAATGCGATGCTCAAGTGTCATTGCCAACAAAGAATACTTAGGCCATACTCCCAAATACGTCTTGACTTCTTTCATCGACACCCCCAACATTTCATCATTCCAAGTCCCACAAGAGAAATAATCCCAACCACCTTCTCTAACATGTAAAAGCGGCAAATATCATTGGGAGTCCATCTAAAATGACGACCCTTTATAAGCGAATTAACGGCAATTGGCTTTCTATCATTATCATATTCAACCCACATATTGGTATAAAAGAGTTGGATAATATCATCATCATACAATACATAAGCATGTTCCCATAAATACATCCAACCTTGCTCCTCAAAAATCCTCTAATCGTAGGATACTCATTCGTAAATGAACTAAAACGACATTTTAGTCCAGCAATCGACTTTCCTCCCATTCCGAGTCCTCGTAATACCATTCCGCATATTTATGAATGAAATTAAGAACATTGTGGGAATTAGGGGCTTGAGTAACAAAGGATTTTTACCTTTCGCCCAACGGCAATTTTGGAGCGAAATCGTTCGCGTAGCTCGGTAATTTGGGCCCGAGAGAGAATGGGATTTTGAACATCATCACCTTCTTGAGCCACGTTTCTTTGAGCGGCTCGAATATCCCTTTGTTCGGCTTCCTCTTGCCGATTTTTTGTGAACCCTCTCCGCCCCTTCTACGCTTGGAGATGGGATTTCGGCCGGTGGAATTCTTTGGAGGAGCCATATATGAAAGATTCTTGATGGTTTAAGAACCTTGATGACGTAAAAGCCAATGAGTATGAAATATGTATCCTACACAATTCTTAGACAACATTTTCATAGAAAATTCAAGTGTAGACAAATAATATGAGATAACAAAAAGAGCTTATGCTATAAGATTTCATAATAGATAATAAGCCACATAAGTCTAATGAAAAGCTCAAGAGTTTTTAGAAAAACATGCAAGGTCTCTTTTAAAAATATTGAAACTCATAAATATATAAGAGACCTATTAAAAAATAAATACTTGAAAAATTATTTTGCAATTAAGACAATAAAAAACATGCATATAATTAAAAGAAATAAAATGCATATACAAATGGGGAGATACGGTTTACCAATTTCGCCGTTTCCATGGGTTGTGTCTTTCCCATTGTTGATGATGATATCTTCCCATTTGGAAGTCACTTTGTTGATGATGACTTCCTTGATTACTCCATTTCCAAGGTTTGTTACCTTCCCATGGTTGATGGTTTTTCTTCTTTGAAAATCATCTTGTTGATGATGTCTTTGCCATTTCAAGGATTGTGTTCTTCCCATTTTTGATTATACGCTCTTCTTGAAATTGGCTTTGTTGAGAGTAGTTTCTCCCTTTTTGATCAAATGAAACGTTCATTTGATGTTTTCTTGGTGGCATGAAATTTCTCCGATTTTTGCTTTGTCGGGTACCTAATAGCACATTGTTTTGTGGTACCCTCATGTGTTTGGGTCCTTTAAGATTAGTCTTGAGACTTTTAGGTCTCCAACAATAATTGGAGCTATTTCTAGCCCGACAAGTATTTACCGTATGACCCTTTTTGCCACAATAAAAACAAGTAATAATTCTAGGAGCATAATGACCAATATGCATATTGACTTGATCCTTTTTCATATGATTAACAACATTAGGCTTATGATCAAGTCCTTTATCACAATTATGAATATCAACAATATTGGACATTTTATTGGTACTCAAGTTGGATTTTAATAAATCTTTTTCATGCAATCAATATTTTCAACAAGAGTACTATTTTCTTCTCAAGGTTTCTAACCTTATCAAGAGTGGTGGTGTGAGCACATGATAGTGATTCATAGGAAGTAAATAAACTATCCTTATCATTTTTCAAAACAATGAATTCCTTTTTCAAATTTTTGTATTTAACAAGTAAGTCTTGGAATTCATCTTGTAGCTCATTATAATCATTTTGCAAGTCACTATATTCATTTTGCAATTCATTGTCATAAGAAGTAGAGGGTTTAGAACTTACCTTGTTTTCTTCTTCGATGCCCATAAGACATTTTTCGCTTCATCATCGAATTTGTAAGAGGCTCATCCCATATTGTTGGATTTGATGTTGTATCCATTTGAGAAGTAGATGCTTTTGAGTTGCTCCTTTTATTTGCATATACTTCATAGATGACTTCTAGTTTTGCCATACTTCATGTGCCGATCGAATACCTACAACATGATCAAATTCCAAGGTGGTAAGTGAACAATGTAAAATATTAAGAGCTTTACCATTTAAGGAGATGATTCTCTTCTCTTCATCATTGAGCTCTTTGAAGCCTTTAGAGGTGTGTGGTGTATTCTTTGTCGGAATGGATTCTCCATTGATGACGGTGTTCCAAATATCGAACCCGCAACTTTGTAAGTAGCATTCCATTCTTTCTTTCCAAAATATAAAATTTTTGGAATCAAACCGAGGTGGCTTGGTGGTGGAGGTGCCGGAAATTTGAGCTTCGTTCGTAGCCGTCGATCGTTTCTCTTCACTCGCGATGTGAAACGAGCTTGCCAAAGAGTTTGGCTCTGATACCACTTGTAAGTCAGCGGCTACGATAATCTAGAGGGGGTGAATAGATTATCTCCATCTTTTCGTTTTCGCCTCTTTTTCAAACCGAATGCTCAAACACAATAATAAGGTGCGGAATGTAAACAACACACGTTGATTTAAAGAGGTTCAACCCACCTAGGGCCTAATCCTCTACCACCCCAAAGATATCCAGGGATGGATTTTGAAAAGAAAAAGAATTTTATTAATTACCAAAATTAATACAAATTCAACTTACAACACCTTGAAGAGCACCACACTCTTCTTCAACACCACCTTTGGAGATTACCACAATCTCCCTTTGACGATTACCACAATCTTCCTTCAACGGCACCTTGTGAAGATTACCACAATCTTCACCCTTGAAGAGCACCACACTCTTCAACACCTCAACAAGAAGATTACCACAATCTTCTCACACCTAACACCTAGTTCACCCAAGTGTGTTCTTACCACAAGAACACTCACAAGGATATCTTGTGTTTGAATGACGACCACAAATTCAAGATTACAACTCGATAATTGATAATACAATAGAGTGCAAGTGTAATCAAGAATAGCCTAGACCTCAAAGATGTGAAAGTGATAAGCTAGGCAATTTTACAACAAGAATAATGACAATGAAAGACCAAGTGTTTGCTTGAAGTGTATCTTGTTGTGTTGTATCTCAATTGTTGTATTGGTTGCTCCAAAACTTCCTCTATTTATAGGAGATGATTGATCAAGCATAGGCTCCTCTTGGGGATTGAAAATCTGAGAAAAATACAATTAAAATCAAGAATATAGCTGTTAGAAATCAATCCCACAATTTAAGGAAATGTCTGTTTGTCAAACGGTCATATTTTTTCTTTGTCAATACATAGAAGGCGACGTGGTCGCACAGAGATAAAAGAAAAAGAGAACACTTTGAAAATTACAACAGGCGGCCGGTCGACGTCTACCTCGGCCGGTCGACCATCACCCCAACCGGTCCCCCTCATGGATTTTTCAAGGATTAAACGTTCGCTTTGAAACACACTTGCAGTGCAGGTACCGGCCGATCATTGGCGTCGGCCGACCGGACCGGATCGACGCCAGCGATGACCTGGCCGACCTGCTAGTTTTTCTTTCCGTCTCATTTTTGTTTCTAAAAACATCTTGAGTACGGGTTGCCCCCTATGACTGACCGGTCGACCACGAGACAGAGATGTTGTCCAATTTTGTCGAAAATAAAACCCAAGAAATACTCCGAAAATATAGTAGAAACATTTTAAACCAATCGAGAGTATTTAGACAACATTTAGGAACCTCGTTTGAGAGTGAAAACCTAATAACGTAAAATCATTAAAAGCGTTGTCCAATAGAGACGAAAAATAAACTTTGAGAAAATACTCAGGAAAATATTAAAAACATTTTAAATCATTTAGGAGTATTTGGACAACCTTTAAAAACATTGTTTTGGTGATAAAATAAAATCATCAAAATTAAGATAAAAACATGTATCAAACACTTTTAACGCTTGATTAAAGAATATATTGATTGATTGTAGACGGTCAACAATGTGTCAGAATCGTGTGATTTCCAACTTATACATGAACCACACAAAGTGAACACATATGATGTTGTTGATTTTTGTTATCCCTATCATTGGCATAATTAGAATCCACATAACCTTTCAATTTAACTCCATCCTTGCACTTAGAAAATTTCGGTCCAAAATTCTGAGAATGTTTCAAATATCGCAAAAGCCATTTAACAAAGACTCAATGTGTAATTCCAGGATTAGACATGTATCTACTCAAGCAACTAATGAATAAGCAATATCAGTCTAGTCTTTAACCATTAGATACATCACAGAACCTATAGCATTGGAATATGGCACATTCTTCATAGAATTCACATCATGCTCAGTTTTTGGGGATTGTTCTTTACTAAGCAAAAAATGAGCAGCCAAAGGAACATTGATGGTTTTGAATCGGACATAGAAAATTTACACAAAATTTTCTCAATATAAGAAACGGTTTAGAAAAATAACAAAATTTTTTCTATCTCTCACAATGTTCATTCCTAAAATCCTTTTAGCATCTCCCGGATACTTCATGTCAAACTTAAAGACTTAGCAGGTTTTTAACATGCTCAATAGTTTTAACACATGGACTAATTAACAACATGTCATCAACATAAATCAACAAGAAAAAGTGCACTTTAACATTTTCTTTGAAATAAAGACAATGATCGTAATTTACTTTTAAAATTCAAAGACATCATGCAATCATCAAATTTCTTGTTCCAACATCTAGGAGACTGTTTCAAACCATATAAGGATTTTTTCAAAGAAACAAACAAAATCGATTTCTTATTATCCACAAAACCTTCAGTTTGTCTCATATAAATTTTCTCGGTCAAATCACCATGCAAAAAGCAAGTTTTCACATCTAACTGTTTCAATTCCCAATTAAACGAGCAAATCAAAGCAAGCATGATTCTAACAGATTGTAAATTTCACAACAGAGCAAATATTTGGTGTAGTCTATTCCTTCTTTTTTGTGTGAAACCTTTCGCCACTAACCTAGCTTTATATCTCAGAATCATTCTCATTCTTCACTTTAAACAACCACTTACAATCAACCAACGAACAATTTTCAGGTTTAGGAACAAGTATCCAAGTGTTGTTAACATGTAAAGAGTTCATTTCTTCATGCATAGCATTCAACCACTCTTGAGAATGTTGATTTTAAAGCATCTTGATAAGTTTTAGGTTCACAATTATCAATAGACTCAAACACGTAAAAAACACATATGAAATCATTTGAAAATCATCAAACCGGGTAGTCATGTCTAATATTCCTTCTAGTTCTATCTCTAGCAAGTTGATAATTACCAAGTTCTTCGGGTTCATTATCATTCAAATCAACCAAATCATCATGCATTTCAAAGATTATCAACATTTTGAGGCATGTTCGCAATTTCGAGTTGATTTTCGGGAATATTTTCAGCGATTTTCATTCTCAACATGCGATTTTCGTTTTCATCAAAATGGCTCAAACCAAGCAATTGCTCCACCTTATTTGGAGCCGGTTTGATTCAAGCAAAGGCATAGTAGCAGAGATAAACAAGGAAAATCGATTCATTGAAAATGACATCTCTACTAGTTATAGCTTTAAATCCAGGTTCACCCTAAGCCATAATCTATATCCTTTCACACCTTCAGGATATCCTAAAAAAACACATTTTTTAGATCTTGGTTCAAGTTTATCACCTCTTTGATGAACAAATGCAAAGACAACCAAAAACCTTCAAGTTCGAAAAATCAATTTCTTTACCGAAAAAACAAATTCGGGACATTTTCCTTTCAAAGGCTGAGATGGAGATCTATTTATCAAATAAGCGGCCGTATGAACAGCTTTTTCACCCCGAGAACCTTTTTGAAAGTCCCAGGAAGCAAGCATGCTCAGGACCCTTTCAAGTAAGGTTCTATTCATACGCTTCAAAGAACACCATTCTTGAGGCGTATAAGGCGCTGATTTTATGCCTTGAATACCAAATTCACACATAAGTTGTCAAACAAGTTATTGCAAAATTCAAGACCATTATCTGTCCTAAGAGTTTTAATCCTTTTTCCAGTTTGATTCTCAATCAAAATTTTCCAATTTTGAATTTTTCAAACACATCGATTTGTTCTTCATTAGGAAAACCCAAACTTTTCTTGAAAAATAATCAATGATAGACAAAAATACCTATTACCACCTTGAGTAGGTTCACTAGACGGACCCACACATCAAAGCATGCAAATATTCAAGTATATCGGTCGGGGCAGATTGATTAGGAAATGGAGATACAGGAAATTTCACTTTATGTTGTTTGCCTAACACACATGAGTCACGAGAAAGGCATACAAGATAGAACATCACTACCAAAACACCCTGACTTTGTGCAATATTTCAAGACCTTTACTACTCATGTGACCTAGTCTTTTGTGCCACAAATCGTTTTATCCTCCTGGACAACATTCACAGAATTTCAAAGAAAAGACACAGGTTTACCAATGCAAACATACAAATTATTCCTTTTAACGACTTTGAAAATCACTAAAGAACCTTTTAAAATTTTCATTAATCCATTTCCAAACCTACCTTCTAATCCGTCATCTTCTAACGCAAAGACATGATATCAAATTATTGCATAAATCGGCACATGTCTAACATTTTTCAAAGTGTAGGCATAACTAAGAATCAAATTTCAAGCAAATATCACCAATTCCAAAAACATTACATTTTTCTCATTGGCCATAGAAACAAAACTATTTTTCACTTCTTTATAGTTCGAAAATAGATTTTTAAATGGGGACATATGAAAAGTGCACGAGAATCAATTAACCATTCATTTTCACACACGTAACTTGAATGCACAGAATTCACAATAGGCACATCACATATTCCGGTCACCATAAAAACATCACCTGCATTTTCACTACTAGAAGCCAAATTTGCTTGATCATTAGACTCGATTTTTAAAATTTCGGTTTCCTTTCTTACTAGGGCAATCCCTAATATAATGACCTACCTCACCACAATTATAACATTTTCTTCCCTTAGGTCAGACTTAGACCTAGTCTTGCTTTTTCCTTTTTCTTGATAAAATTCGATTTTGATGATTATCCAGTTTTGTTGGTTACCAAACCTATGTTGGGACCTACCCGAACATGCATAACCTCACCCGAATTCTCGCCTACCACCCTTATTAACTTTTAAATCAAGTTCCTTGCTTTTAAGCCATTAACAACGAGATGTCAAGAGTAATAGAATCTCTACCATACTTAATAGCAGATTTAACATCACCGTGCGATCGATTCAGGAATTGCATTTAAAAGCACAATAGAGTATAATCATCAATATTTTTATCACCAAATCAGCTTTATATCTTGAATTAACTTGGTAAACACATCAAGATTTTCATCAACATCTTTGTTTAAATCCAATTTAAACCTAAAGAATTTTTCAAGTAAAAACAACTTACTAGGAGGGAAGTTTCAAAGATATAACTCTTGCAATTTATCCCACAATTCTTTAGCGAGACTTTTGTTTACCAACTTTTCTTAACACAGAGATAAATTCAAGATAATAGAGGAATAAGCATACTCATCGTTTCACTTTGATTTCTTTAGTATCGTGTCAACATAAGTGTTCGTAATAGCTTTATACACCTTTTGTTGAATTAAAATACCTTTCATTTTTTTGTTGCCAAATAGAGAAATCAGTTTTGCCATTAAACGGTTCAAGATTATAACCAGACATAGCCATTTTCAAAAAACACAACAGTTTAAGAAAACAACACCACACAAAGTAGGTTATATCACAAAACCAACAAAACACACAAATTCAGAGAATACAGCGGAATCAATTCTCAAGGCCACAAAAAATGCACAAAATGAGCAAACGGACAGCAAGCACCACAATAGAAATAAAAGGCTCACGGAGCAACCTAAAATTCTACAGCAAGCAAATCCCAACAAATAAAACCGCGGCAAGCGGTATTTACGCTACACAAGTAATAAACCCGCTACAAGCGGTATTTAAACTACACAAGCAATAAACCCGCGGCAAGCGGTATTTAAACTACGAAAGCAATAAATCCGCGGCAAACGGTTACGCTACGAAAAACAATAAATGAGAAGTTCAAGCCGCTTTACAGAGCGAAACCCTACGGTAAGGGTTTCGTACCACCACAACGAGGAGGCTCGATACCACTGTTGGGTATCGACCCCGTCAACTCGCTCCGGACCGCCATAGCCGATCGAATATTCTGATTCTAACAAATAGAACTATTACAATAATCCGCCTACGGGATAGGGATTACGGGATTACAAACCAGTTTCTAATAAAGCGATAAATACAAGAATATAAATCGAAAATATAAAACCCGGGCTGAATCGAAACGGACAAAAATCGAGTTTTCTGGGACCTCGTTTTGGTACCGGGATCGAAACGGACAAAGATCGAAACCGTAGTCGAGCTCGACTCCTTCGGCTCGAGATATGTGAAGCGGACTCTTCACCGTCTTGCAAACCAGGAAAGCACCGAAGGTTGGCCACAAAGAGAACCCCCAACCCAAAAGCCGTCCAAACCCACAACCAAAAAACGGAACGGATAGGAGAAACCACAAAGGAATCGGACCAGGAGCACTTCGGCCGGAAATGACGAACCCAACCCCTCTCACCCTCACCAAACCAGGACACACACACAAAGGTATGAACGAGCCAACAAACACTCACGGGTATCTTGAGGATTCACAAAGAATCGGTCGATTTCACACGGAGGAGATCGAAGAGGGATATGGCGGTGCGAGAGAGAGAGCCGAGAGTGTTTCTGGTTTTTCAATTTTGGAGGCCGCATGACTTACACACGTAGGGTTTGGGGCAAACAAATATAAGTAGGGAAATGAAATGGGTTGGTTGCATTTGGGCCATGTCCTCTTGGGCCTTGGACAAAAGGTAATGTGTGAAATGGGCCACATTACTACAGATTTTTTCTGATAGCCTGGACCATGATGATCTCTCATGTGTATGGTTCAATTTCACTTATTGGCAATTGATAATATCCTAGGAAATAATATCCTAGATATTGACCATAATAGTTAGCTGATATTATTAGACCTATGACCTATCCATGGTTCAGAACTGCTGGCGACGGTTGAGGATGGGGGGAAATCCCAACCCTTAAACAAGGCCTCTATAGGGACGGTTAGGGTTTATCTGTGAATCGGTGGTCCTGGACCTGCTCCGACCCTTCGATTTTTAAACTGGTATATACGTGTATATATATTTATTTATTTATTTATATTAAACTCGATATGGCAAAGTGGAAATATAATAACTTTAGTAACGATTTGATAGAAAGACGATATTGCCCTTGCATGTGTGGGACATGACCGAATATTTAGGTAACATTCCACCATTAGTGCACAATATATGGCAAAGTGCAAAATTGATGGAGTTTGTATGGCTAAGCTGTAAAAATGAAAAAGAAAAAAAAAACTTAATATAGTAATATGTAAATACGCACATAGTTTGGATGAGTTAGTGTAAATTTTTCTTTGCAATATGTGTGGTTAATCTAAATTTTTTCTTTGCAATAGTTTGGATTGGCTAGTGTAAAACTTTTCTTTTGATCTATTCTACTTTTTGTTCTAAATCTAAAATTCATTGTTTGTGTCGTCCTTAAAAGTCCCCTTTTTTCCCCTCAAAAAAAAAAGTCCCCTTTTTAACTTTATTTAACATACACAACAATATTTTATGAATGTTATGACTTGATTTTGATTATAAAGAGATGTCATCAGATCTAAGGCGTTTTTATAATTGTTTTTTTTTTTTCTGAGTACAACGATTGAGCGTAATGTTGGAAAGTTAGATTAGTAGTTTGACCACAATATACTGAAATTGACCAAAAAAAGTGCTCAAATAGAAAATGTGTCTCATGCATGTGACATAATCGCGGCAAAAAGTTCCTCAAGCGAGGTGTTCCATATAGCAAACGGATGACAAAGTGTAACCAAAAATATTTGGCTCCCAAAATACGAAAATCATCATAGTTTAGATAACGATGTGTTTTTACCAAAGATGGTTCTGGTGATGTCATTGTTGGTGCAAGATAAGTATGAAAAAATTCTATTGAAAAAGATTTGTACAAATCCATGTTATCATCCCTGCTTCAGGCTACAATGGATTGATCTTTTTGGTGTTGTGCCCTTACAAGGACAAAAATATGATTTTGAGAGTTAGTCTAGTTTTTATTGCTTTTAATTGAGACTTAATTATAATTATCTGAGTTATTGATTAATTGCTTCCGATTTGTTGGCCCATAAGACCCAACTAATTAAGTAAAGGCCTATGAGGCTCAGAAGTCTCAACTATAAATAGTTCATCTCCATTTATTTGTAAGTAAGTTCAATTTACATTATATAATTTAATACTTATTACTCTGTGCTCTAGTCCCTTGAAATTATGATCAAATTCATTATTGATTTAAGCATGAGATGGGCTTCCACAGGACAACCCTGGAGCCTTTCTATCTGTTTGTTGGTATTGCAGGCCAGATCCGAGCTAGGAATTTACTACTTTTCAGAGCTTTGAAGAGTTTAGAAGTGAGCTGCATCAGCCTCCTTGCTGGTTCTCTTGATCTCATAATGGTGTATAAAGTGTATGGGATAAAATTGCATGTTCAAATATTGAAAAACTTATTTGTGATTATGTGTAGGGTCTATGGTACAATAGAGTTGTGTATTGTGCTTATTGATTGATGGTGTTGTGAATTGCAAAATTGAGCAATTTTATCTTTTATTGATTTACATAATTTAAGCAAGCATGTGCGTAATTTGTCTTGTATAAGTTCTTGTTCTTGCGAATGAACGAGTATCTTGTAAACAATAGCCTATGATCGAAACAAATTATTTTTGCATTGTGAGTAATATCATTGTGACGTAAATATTTACCTGTAACTTAAAACTTTTGGTAAATAATGCGACAATATTTTTGTCCATAAATCTAAAAATTGTCGGTAATTTGTCGGAATAATTTGAGGGATTATAATATTTTTTATTTTGTAGTAATCGTAAAATTTAGTAATAATTTTATTTTGTGGGTAAGTTAGAATTTTCTTATAGTGAATTTTAGTATAGTAATAAATCCAAAACTTTGTATATATTGACTATATTATTTATTAATGTCTACATATCATTTCTTCAAAAATTCCAATTTTCCTTTTTTTTTTTAATGGAAATTTGTATTAAATAAGGGTGGCACTATTAGCACCCTTTTTTATGAGTACATCAACTTTCTAAAATTTCAAAAATGTCATTAAGTTAAAAGACTATAATATTCTTACTAAAAGCCAAGTTCTAAATACACCCCCAATCTCTAAATACACTCACATCATTCACCCACATTCTTTTTTTCTTCTCGAACAAAGTTAATTTTTTTTATACAAACCCTAGATTTTTCCAACACCCAAATTGTTGAAGATTCGAACAATAAAGTATTCATATCCTCATATAATGAACGTATATTCTTAGTTTATAGCATAAAATATGTTATTTCTCAAATTTTCGGTTGAAAAATATTGTCGACGAGAGAGCAGTGCGATATAAAGACGACGATCACGCGCTTATGACAAAAATTCATCATGGTCATCGTGCCACGTGGGCCATCGTGCCATGTGGCATGATGGTAAAAATGCCATCATGCCATGTTTTTGCCATCGTGTCATGTGGCATGATGGCGAAAACCCATCGTGTCATCTTGCCATCGTGCCATGTGCCCATCGTGCCACCCAGAGTTTTTCATGAAAGGGTAAAATTGGAAAAAAAAAGGGTGTATTTAACAATTGTCTTATATTTGAAAAAATGAGAGGTGATGTCTTAAAAGATGAGTGATTTATAAAAAAGGGGTGTCGATAGCGTCACCCATTAAATAATTTATGTGATCCTATGCATGTGTGCAAGTGCAACCATCCGACTTAATATCGACCGTCCATCTTGGCTTCTAGTAGCCCACCTTTGCCCACCCATTCTGCCACGTGTCAATCTCCCTTTGTATTCACCGGCCTAGGCTCACATGTGGGCCCCGTTCAGCACGGTATGGCTGTCAAAAACCCAACCACATTACAGTCCAGGCCCAATATTTGTCCTGGTCTCAATCTCTCAACTTTTTGGTCCAACAAGATTCTTATTTTGCTCTTCATATATTACTATTTTTGGGGAAAAAGGAAATTGGAAGGAAAAAGTAGTTTGTTTATTTTATTTTTTAAAAAAAAATGATTTTGGGAAATCAAAATTTTTGGGGTTTATCTTATGCAAAGGTTATGAATTTTTTTATTGACAACGAAGAACCAATTAAAATAATCAAATCTGATAAACAAAATTTAGGGATAATTACTAAAAGTACCCTTGAAGTGTGACTTAATTACAAAATAAACTCAACTTACTTTTAAAATTACAAAAAGTACCTCGGGGTTTGATTCAAAGATATTGAAATTAAGGGTTAAACTGCAATCTTTTTATAAATATGACTTAAAATATTTTTGTTGATGAAGGGTTTAAATGTTAGATAAAATAAAACCTCGGGGGCATCTTTTGTAATTTTGAAATCTAGCTGGGTGTTTTTGTAGTTACGTCAAACCTCAACGGTATTTTTTGTAATTAATCCTAGAATTTATGCAAGGTTAGGAATGTAGGACGAGAAATTTGCTGATACATTCTGAAATTCTATGTATTAATTTTATTTCTCAAAATAAGAATTTAGGCAATTTGTGATAAATAAATATTTCATTTCAAAGTTGCATAAGCTCAATGAGAAGTCTATTTTTTCTATTTCCTTATTTGGAAACACTTTCAAGGTTTGTTCCATGAAATGGACTTTTCTTGACTTGCAATAACTTCAACAGTCACAAGTGTAATAAATGGGGCTAATTTTTCAATATTTATGTGATTTTATATTTTATTTTCCACCTCAAGAATGGTCATCATGATAGTGATTGGGTAATTTTCTTGATGTATATGTAATTCTAAGAAAAATATGAAATTACATTTCTAAGTTAATTTGATAAGTTTATCAATTTACTTGCCAAATTTATGGTAAATCTCAATAGAAATTATGGAGATTTAATTATAATTTTCATACAACATATTATGCAAAGCGTTCAAATTAATTATTTGAACTTGAGATGAAAAAGAGGTCCAATTTTTTCTCCTTTTCTTCTTTTTTCCTAAAGAAAACATGTAATGTATTCAAGTAGATTAACAAAATTTGTTAAAGTAATGAATGATTGAGGTTATGATTATGGTAATATAATCACCACAATTACCCATTTGACAACTTATTCATGAGATTTTAAATAAGATTTTTTTGTTTAATTATCCAAATTATAGATATAAACTTAAAATTTTGCATTTACTTATTTAGCATTAATTAGTGAGAGAAAAAAAACTTACATGATGTGAAAATGTTTTCAATTTTGTGGCTTCTAGCATAATTATAACAACCCTCATTTCTGAAATCCATTTTTGTAAAGGGGATAAGAACCCCCGGGCATTGCTCAACAGCCTCAGACCCTCAACTGGTAAATGATTTGAGTGATGTGATGTTCGTTTTATTTATGCCCGCAGCGTGAAGGTTCGAATCTCCCTGGTTACAGGTTGGAGAATGATTTCTTGTGATGACTCTAAAGCAATTCAGAACACTGACTTGTTGAGATATATCTCACGA
This sequence comes from Rehmannia glutinosa, assembly GCA_016081115.2. Classification (NCBI taxonomy): domain Eukaryota; kingdom Viridiplantae; phylum Streptophyta; class Magnoliopsida; order Lamiales; family Orobanchaceae; genus Rehmannia; species Rehmannia glutinosa. The sequence continues at coordinate 722,457 of JABTTQ020001569.1, forward strand.
TTCACCTTTTCTACGAAACTCTAGAGGCGGGGCAGTGGAGCCCTCTGAATGGGGTTGATGCTTTTGTAATGGGGATAAGAAACAAATTTATAATGCCATATCTTCAAAATCTTGCCTAAGATTTGCAAATCAAGATTCTGTCACCTGATTTCAATGCTAAAAAGAAAACAATAAATGCAACACCACAATCCACCAATATTCTCTGGAAAGCAAAAAATAAAAAAGTAAATAAAATAAATAAACACACACACACACACACAGAGTTTTAGCAGACTTTTAAACCACCCCACCAGCCACCATGCCTCACTCAGACAAAACCTTCTCTATCTGAACCTTTTGCATTACAGTCACATAAATTGAGCTAATTTCTTAATTTCTAGAGGACCCTTTTGCCCTTTTCCCCTTGTTTTTTTCAGTAATATGTATATATTTATTGTATTTAAATGTTAGATGAGGAGATAAATAATTTGCGACTCTGTTTCAGGTAAGCTTGGAAATGTATTTGTTAGCTTTTTTCAAGTGCTTTTGTAGAGTTACTTTCTTGGGATTAATTTTTTTTTATTGGTTGAAGGTCCCATGCAATCTTGATGTTTGGTTTAAATGTGTGAAAAAGTTTTGTTCTTTAATAAAGGGTTGTTTTTTTTTTTTTTTTTTTTATTTTGGGATTTTATGTTGCAGGTTTAATTCCTAGTCTAAGTGACAGTATATCTGTGTCTTATGTGTTTCTTGCCAAGATCAATTGATTAATAAGTCTTGCAAATCTTTTTTTTTCTGGAGATTGGGGATTTTGGGATTGAAATGAATGGTTATATCTGTAGTTTTGCTGGATTCAGTAATCAGAATTGTTTATTTCATTATTTGCATATACTTTTGTGTGATTTAATTATGATTATTTATTTTGACTGATGCATGCTTTATATTTGAGTTTGCATGTTAAATATGGGTAAAGTGCAGAATACAAGAATAAGGGGCGAGATCAACCCAAAGAAGATGAATATGATCAGTATTCTAAAAGCGCTAGCCGCCTAGGCGGATCCGGGTCGGGTGGGGTTAGGAGAGGGCCTAATTGGAAAAAGAAAAACGTGGCGGACAAGGGAGCTAGGCGCTTTTCCTAGGGCCCAATTTGAAAAAGAAAAGAAACATAGGCAGACAAGGGAGCCTAGCGCGTTGGGATTTTTAGAACAGTGGATATTACACATAAGAAATTGCATTTTTGTCATAAAAATGATAATAATAAAGAGGTGCAGAATTTTCATATTAAAGTGAAGTAATTTAGTACACGCTACATATACTCTTACTTTGCCAGAATTGAATTCAGATTCTACTGTCTTTCAGAATAAAATTTGAGTTTTCAACTTTACATTTGTGCCTACATGATGCTACTATAATTTGTTGAATTGAAATTCACTTTTTTCTGAACACTGTACATTTTTCTTGATCATAGACCTGTTACATAATTTGTATTCACAAAGACTACATTTTCAACTTTATGTAACAATATAACATATTTATCCAAATGTTGTTTTGAATTTCGGTTCCTGAATCAAATAACGGAGATCAATATGTACAATTGTCGATACTTTTCTTTTCATTGAAGTTTTCAAATGAAAAATTCTTAAGCTTCTCCTCAAGTCACTTATTTTAGGAGAAATCCAATTCTTCCTAATGCTATGGTTCTAAAAGTTGGTAACCTTATGTACCGGATTTGGTTTTTGTTGCTTTTTTTTTTTTTTTTGCGTTCTTAGATTGCTTATAAAGTTCTATAACGCAGGACATTGCCGACCTTATCATTCATTCAATATAAGTAAACAATAGTGGTTGATGGGCTCTCCAGCTGTTGATATTTCCTGGCCATCCTCGATCGTTGAGTCTTTTGACCGATCTTTCGATATACAAATAGAGGAAGGGAATTCATCAGATACTTTGGATTTTCTTGAAAATACGAAGCCTTCTGCCAATTACAATCAGAATATTCCAAAACCTCCTCCATTACCCCGGAAACTTTTGAATAGAAAACTTGCAAAGTCTTGTTGTGTTCCAAAGGAGACGAGAGACGTATGGGAAAAGCTCTTCAACGAGGGATATGGAGCCGATGTGCATATTATTTCCGGGACGGGTCGATTATCGCAGCTCATTGTAGTGTTCTGGTGAGTATGTGATTCTACGGTTTCACATTTTGAATTTGGCATGCAATTGGGAACCACCTCATTTCTAATTATCTATTGTTTTTATTTTACAAGTTACGACTGAAAAGAAAATGTTATTTCTGGCATACATATGCAGTTACACACTCCAATTTTTTTAATTATTTATGTACCTAATCCTGAGTTACTGATTCGCATTTTACCGGTTATGCCGCGACTAATTCTTTTTTTCTTTCGTTGTTCTATAGAGTGTTGCTTCCCAAGTGCTGAGGAATTTTCTGCAACAATCGAAAGTTAAGAATGGTATAAGATGTATAAGGATTCCTGGGGTGACGATGCCCTTTGTGCTTTCATCCGTTTTTTCTCTATTCATCTTGGTATGGCAGAACAATCACTTTTCACATTCTCATTTAATTTTATTTTTTTAATTTTCTGAACATTTATAGTACCAATTTCTGAATTCGACGACTAGACCTATACTAGATAGCAGTTTATATAACTATGATGTTCCCGGAGATGCAAACAATAGATTTTTCGATTCCTTTTGAGCCTCAAGATCCAAATTTTTCCATCAACTATGTTAAGTCTATCATTGATAAATAAGGTGTTTGGAACTCAAACTGGAGTGGCGTAGCTCTCAGATAACGGATTTCCAAGTAGCTTATTTATTAAGTGTTTGCAAACACTAAAAAAAGTGATTCTTGAAAAAAAAAATCACATTTTAGTGTTTGCAAATGCCAGTTACTGCTTCTGATTTTGCTTTATTTAATCAAGATTGAATAGCAGGGGCATGGGTGCTTTAGATTTTCGATTTTGTTTCTTGTTTGACTTTTACGCACAAATAAAGCACTTTTACAACTTCTCCACCAAACACTCTCTTAGCTTAATCAATTTCCAGCTTCTATAACACTACCAACTTCTGATTCTCAATTATTTTCCGCTTCCGCGGCAATAATTCACTTCCTCCAAAACCATAAGTGTTTGCAGACACTCCCTAATATATCACAAATGTATTTTACTTACTATTAGCGTGATTTTCAGTTCTTTGAATTCTGATTACTTATGTATTTTGATTTTTGGTGCAGTTACGAAGAAGAGGAGATGAAGAAGTTTGTTCTCCATTTACTCGTTCTGTCACATTCCTATGCAGTGCCATCTCTAAAACGAGTCTGCGAACACGTTCTTGAACAGGGTTGGTTGACTAAAGAGAACGTCATAGATGTAGTACAATTAGCTAGAAGTTGTGATGCACCACGGCTCGCCCTCGTTTGTCTACGTATGGTGGTGAGGGACTTCAAATCCATCTCCGGTACCGAAGCGTGGAAAGTGATGAGGCGTGCTAATCCGTCTCTAGAACAAGAGCTATTAGAGTCGGTTGTCGAAGCGGATTCAGTGAGTTACTAGTCTTGTAGCTACCTCTTTCCTGTGTTGGTTTTCGATTATGTTAACGCCACATGATTTTATGTAAATTTTCCCCATATGTCAATGGTCAACTATTTTTTCAATTCTCTGCATTCGTTGATATCTTCGTAACAGAATAGGGATAATTGCAAAAACACCCCTGAAGTTTGGACTAATTACAAAAATCCTAAAGATGTTTCAAAATTACAGAAAAAAACCCATCAAATTTGATTATGTGTTAAATTTAAGGGGGTAACTGTACTATTTTAATAAACATCAGGGTTTTCTTAAATGCTTTTTTACTTGTAAAGGGGAAAACGTAAGATGTAATCAAACCTCAAGGGGTTTTTGTAATTTTCATTTTTTTTTTGTAATTAGCCCAAACCTTAAGGTTTTTTTGTTTTGTAATTATCCCTAACAGAATATTTTTCTATGGCATTTCAATCTCTTCTTTTAGTTCTTTTATTTTAGCGGCAATTACAAAAATACCTGAGGTCTAGGCTAATTACAAAAAGAACAACCTTGAGGTTTGATTTTGTCTTAATGTTAAGGGGGTAATGTCGGGGGGGTTTTGAAATGCTTTTCGCTTGTGAAGGGGGAAAATGTAAGACGGAATCAAATCTCAAAGAGGGTTTCTTAATTTTCAACCTCAGGGTTTTTCGCAATTAGATCAAACCTCGGGTTTTTTTTTTCAAATATTTTATTTTTGTATGTATGTGTATCATAGCTATTCAAACAAGTAACTTAACCTTTCATTGTCCTAGAGAAAACAAGAGAGGTTGAAAAAAATTGAAGAGAAAAAGGTATATCTCCAACTGCACGATGCGATGGAGGCTCTGCTTCACATTTGCAGGGACGGATGCAGAACAATTGGACCTCGTGACAAAGTGCTAAAAGGAAGCCATGTTGCGTGTGGTTTCCCAGCGTGCAAAGGGCTCGAGACTCTAATTCGTCATTTCTATGGCTGTAAGGCTAAAGTACCCGGCGGGTGCGTCCATTGTAAGCGCATGTGGCAGCTTCTTGAACTACATTCCCGCATGTGCAACGAGCCCGAATACTGCAAGGTCCTCTTTGTAGGTACGCCGACTGCTTTGTTATGTTTAGGCCCGCTAACTGATTCTATTACACTTTACCCCTTTTTGAGAAAAACATTTTAAACACTCCCCTTACATTTGTAAACATATTGCAATTAACCCCTTATAATATTTGCACAAACTGAAACTTCAAGGGTTTACTTTGTAATTTTCAAACATCTCGGGTATTTTTGTAATTAACCCAACCTCGGGGTGGTTTTTGTAATTATTAAATAGTCCCAATATTGCAATACTGATATTTATACCTGCTGTTACAGTTTTATTGTTTGTATTTACTTCAACTCTTTCTGCATTTTGTTCGAGTTATCGGTGATAGCTGACCTGTTAATTAGATGCATATATGGCTAATATATAACTACAAAAAAACCTTAAGGTTTGGGCTAATTACAAAAAAACCCAAATGTTTATGAAAATTACCAAAAACCCTTGAGCTTATATTTTCCCCCTTCATAAGTAAAAAACATATCAAAAATCCCCTGATATTTATAAAAATATTACATTTACCCCCTTAAGTTTAACGCATAATCAAATCTGATGGAGTTTTTGTAATTTTGAAACATCTAGAGGGGTGTTTTTGTAATTATCCCCATATATCCAAGAAACATTAATCATACAACTATAGTTCTGAGAAATACCTGATTTACTTAACTGTTAAATGCGTGAACAATTTCCTAAATCTAACCGAAAAATTTCATCTTCGGATTTTGTAGGCATTTCAAGGTAAAAATGCAGCAGCAGAGTAAGAAAGACGAGGCGAAGTGGCGACTCTTGGTGAGCAAAGTTATCGCGGCAAAAAATGCCCAGAAACTATTCTCATCTCCAAGGTCAAGTTTTTAGATGTTAATATTTGTAAAAGGGGTATGGCCAATATTTTAGCTGGCCTTTTATTCAGATGGGCGAAAATCGGTATAAAAATTTAAATTTAAAAAAAAAAGTACATTGTTCAAATAAAATTGCAATACCATCATCTTCAGTTTATATAACAGTGTTTATAATTGTGATTTCTGTGTACTTGTATTCTGATACATGATGGCTTTTTTGTATTCATCAAGAAAAAATGTTGTCACTTGGTCATTCTTGTGTGGTGAAGTGGTAAGCTAAGCAGAATGCTTGGTTATTTGGTAGGTTATTTGGGGTTGTTGAGTGTTGATTTTCTTTGAAAGCAATAATTTTTATGGATAATTACAAAAATTCCCCCTGAGGTTTGGGTTAATTACAAAAAAAAATCCATTGGCTTTTGAAAATTACGAAAAAAATCCCGTGAGGTTTGATTCTATATTTCACTTTACCCTTCATAAGTAAAAACATTTCAAATACCCCATTTACATTTGTAAAGATATTACAATTACCCCTTTACGATTAACACATAATCAAACATCAAGGTGTGAGGTATGATTATGTATTGTTGTGTTTTTAAAAGTGATTTTCCGCTATCCCAACTATTTCAAAAAATAGATTTATGTTTGTTTAGGAAGTTCTTATTAGAAATGAAGTCATTTTATGCTTTCACTTTTTATAGAAATGTTCTTTTGAAATTAGAACCAAATGCAAATCTATGTGAAAATATACTATAATCACGCAAAACTGTGTCAAAAAAATACATTTAAAAAACTATAACCAAACATATTTTCATTTCCTAAAATAACCATAACAGAATTTAAGACAACAACGTAAACATAATCTCAATTTTTACACGAAAATCAATAAAATTTGAAATACATTTTTCAACACTGTAAACTAGAAATTAGATTTGAAAATACATCATACAAGACCTTCCTTGTCTTCACATAATCCAGTATTGTGGTAAGAATGCATATTTGCTCACACGAAAAAAAAATCACAATTAAGTTGCTTTATGTTAAAAAATATCAAGAAAATAACAAAATTTTAAAAAGCACGTAATGCTAAATCTAATTTTATTTTAATAATTCCTACTAATGATCTTTATATTATTCCCTTTCATTACTATAATTTAATATATAATTACCAATTATAGAATGAAATCATGTAAAAAATGGTTATTCCATTTTCCTTACATTCCTTATATATAACCGAACATAGGAATAGCTAAACTCGCATTATTCATTTCTCATCGTTTTCATTATTATTTTCATTTAATTCCTATCTTATTTTTCATGTATAGTTGGGGTTAGTCTATGCTACCTACTTAATTTGAAATTCATTGATGGCTCAAAAGCAACCTTTAAAATCGTAAAAGTGCACCTATCGTTTTATAGTATAGATTATTGAGTACCGAGTGTCATTCCCACGAGGATTGTAAGTACTAATAATTGTCGTCTTTTTGTTATTTAATCTAACAATTTCCAGAGTTTTTTGTTTGATGAAAAAGGAAAACAAATTATAAATTGTAAAAATGAAGGAAGATTTGTAAAATAAGAAATCAAGAGATAGAAATGTGTTTGAATGTAAATCCCTCTAGAATGTTTTTGTAATTTGACAAGTTAAAAATACAACCGTAAGCCCTTAAGCAAAAACCAACCTTTTTAATAAAATCTCATGTCTTGTGGACCGTAGAAATTCCCAATTTAAGTTAAACCCTTTCTCAAGGCGAAAAACTTCTAATCTCAAGTTGATTAATCAAATCTCTTTCATTAAAACCCCAAGACAACATTATAACGATTTGTGAATTCCCATATTAGGTTTGACCCTAATCCGGAAGATTTATGTCGCCCCATATCTAGGATTGCATGTAACTCTTTTCACTTATATAGTTCTATTTCACCATGAATCTCTCGATTTCCGGATGAAAAATAAACTTCAAATCAATATTGCGTATATATCAATTCGAATGAACGAAGCATAATATAAGTGAATCACACAAAATAAGAAGATTTTATTAAAAACATACACACCTTAATCACAAATCCATTCTAGAGTTCATTACATTCAAACACTAGGAGTTTTAGCTACACATGCTTTTGACACAAGAATAAATTACACAAGAAGATATAAACATTGTAGACATGGTGTACTTATCTTTATCAAAATCTCAATTGACTTGATGATGTTGCTCCAAGCCTTCTTCCCAATGTTGCCTCAAGCTTACTCATCCAAGACCCCTTGATCCCAATTATGAATATGATGAATTATCTAATCAAATACATGAATGAATTATGAATGATCATTCTTCCAACTTCAACTCTTGGCGTTTATAGACACCATTTTTGTATAATAATACATTGATGGTGCCATCTTTTGCTAAATAATTGCCTCCATTTTCATTGTTGGTTGGTGAATTCTTGTACTCAATTGATGATTGAGGGAATATGGAGACATGGTGGAGCAAAATTGGGTGTTAAAGGTGTACAAAAGTGGTCAAAAAAAGCTTGGTTGGTGAGTTTTTCATAGAAAAATTGCAAAAAGTCCCCGACATGGCCATGTCGCAGAACACACCCTGGCCATCTTTGTCGACATGGCCATGTCGCCCAGCCAACACGGCCAGGCCGTGTTGGGGGCTGTTTTGTGCGAATTTTTTGAGTTTTTGGCTCCGGCTGAACACGGTCGTGTTGCCCAACACCCCTGCCCGTGTTGGACCAAAAAGGCCCCGAAATGACGCGTTTGGCTTGGAATTTCGAGCGTTTTTGCATCCTTAAACTCCCGGCATGTTTGACATGAATCCATGGTCCGAAATTCATCAAAATTAGCCCCGAATGGTCAATCTACATCAATAAAAGCACCTCTGAGCAATATAAACTATGTACAATAAAAAATTTACAAAACTAACAATAAAATAACTCGAATTCTACTCAAATATACACATAAAACATGCATAAAAAGACCTTATCAAACCACCTCCAACTTTGAACTTTGCTTGTCCTCAAGCAAAACATTATATCAAAAAGAGGGATTCAATAAATCACAACATACAAAGATGAATTTTTTTCAACTTATTGAACATAAGTAGTCAAGTTCTTGGTCTTCTCAACCCGAATTAACCATTAAGTAAAAACATAGTTTTGTAAAACAATCGATTGTCAAGAAAGATCGTAATATCGCAGCATTATTCAGACTTGAAATCATCACTCAAAAAAAAAAAAAAGAAGCAAAGAAACTAGAATGATATAAAAGAAGTAGAAAAAGAAAAATACGACCTTACTACAATAGTGGAATCGGTGTTGAGCGATCATTGAGTTGTTTTGGTACGGGACCTTCAACGGCATCTTCATACCTAATCAAAGTTAAGCAACACACAACTCGAATACCGTGAAATCTCAAATATTCCCAATTAGGACAACCAAGAAGATGTTCAAAAAGTTTTTTTTTTATTTGAAAATGACTCTAAGGACTTGTGATTATTTTGAAAGAAAATAAAATAAAAAAAATAAAAATGAATGAAAACAATTGCACACAAACATCGGGTTGCTTTCCTGGGTAGCGCTTCTTTAACGTCGTATAGCTAGACCATTTCACCTAAATGTGAAGATTTAATCGGCGAGCCTTGAACTTATGAAAATTTTTATCTCTTTGAACAACATCGCCACCGTATCGATTTTCGAACAATTGACATTCATGGTCCTATTTTTTCCGCATGTTATTCTCAAAATGGGATTTATCTGTGGAAACTTTTGCACATTGAACATCACATACTTTCAAGGATTTATTAGAAGACATATCAAGCAAAGAATCATCTATCCTTGTCTCAATCAAGTTTATAGGAAAACAAGTATCATTTATAGGATTTCTCAAAGGAATTTTAAAGATAACTTGTTCACCCCCTACTCTCAAAGTAAGCTTTCCATCATGCACATCAATGAGAGATTTAGCGGTAGCCAAAAAGGACGCCCTAGAATTAAGGGAACTTTATATCATCATGCATGTCAAGAATAATAAAATCAATGGGAATATGAATTTATCAATCTTAACTAGCACATCTTTAACAATACCTCTAGGATGTTTAATCGATTTATCGGCTAATCAATGTTCATCCTAATAAGTTTAAGTTCACTTAATTCCGCATGCTTGAATGTTTCATAAGACATCACGTTGATACTAGCTCCCAAGTCGGCTAGTGCCCTATCAACAGTAGGTAAACCATCAATTGTGCAAGGGATAATAAAGCTTCCTGGATCATTAAATTTTTGTGGTAGTTCATTGGAAGGACATTTATCATTCAATCGCACATTTGATAATTTATTAAGCTTATTTTCACTAGGAATGATGTCATTAAGATCCCTAACATGCTTTGAATGAGGGTCAACAAATGGAATATTGGCATGTAATTGTTTGAAAGAATCAAGGTCTTACCAAATTTGTCCTCCTTTCTATCTTCTTCTGGTTAGACTCAGTAAGGGATCTTGGGCTTGTATTCGCAATCTCTTTTTCATGAGCTTTTCTTTGGGCATGTCATCCTCCATGTATTTCTCGCATGCGACATTGGCATAATCATGCTCATGTGGAAAACCGATGGTGATTGCCTTTACGTGCTCCTCAGGTTTCGCTCGGTATTACCCGGCAAACTACCTTGTGGCCTTCGTAAATCATCTTCTTAATCGACCTATTTGATTTTCCAGATTATGGATAGATGCCTCTTGATTTCTCAAGGATGTTTCCACCGCCGGAATCGGGTATCTGATTGATTGCACAAACTTTGTTATAAGATCTTCCAAGTTAAGGCTTACCTTGATTTGCATTTGAAATCCGGAGACGTGTGTAGATCAAGATTGGGATTAGGTCGTAGTTGGCCTTGGTTTCCCCAAGCGAAATTAGGATGTTGTCTCCACCAAGATATTATATGTGTTCTTCGTAAGGATTACTTGGGTAATTTCGCCCGATTCCCAACGAATTAGCCTGTTCACTTGAGGTATTGTGTGTGGGCGATCCGATGATTATGCAATCCTCCACAAGTTTCACAAGATAAAACATGCGGTGGTGGTGGTTTAGGAGCGCTAGATCGTCGATCTTTTGGGTCAAAGCTTCGACATGTGCGGCTAGTGTAACCACTTGCGATCCGCATTATAAACACCCATTGCTCATTAGGTGATAAGGGTCTTTTTATGCATGTTTTATGTGTATATTTGAGTAGAATTCGAGTTATTTTATTGTTAGTTTTGTAAATTTTTGATTGTACATAGTTCATATTACTCCGATGTGATTTTATTGATGTAGATTGACCATTCGGGGCTAATTTTGGTGAATTTCGGACCATGGATTCATGTCAAAACATAACGGGAGTTTAAGGATGCAAAAACGCTCGAAATTCCAAGCCAAACACGTCATTTTGGGGCCTTTTTGGTCCAACACGGGCGGGTGTGGGCAACACGGCCGTGTTCTCACGGAGCCAAAAACTCGAAATTTTTGCACAAAACAGCCTCCAACACGGCCTGGTTGTGTTTCCCAACACGGCCGTGTCCGGGGAACACGGCTGGCCGTCGATTGGGAAGCACGGCCATGTCAAGTTCGAGTCCCTGTGTGATAAAACAAAGCACGGTCCCCGGCCGTTCCGGGCGACACGGGCGTGTCCGGACCTCTTTTTGCAACTTTTCTTTGCGGAATTTGGGAAAACTCACCAACCAATCCATTTTGGCCACTTTTGTACACTTTTAACACCCTATTTTGCTGAAACATGTCTCCATGTCCCCTCCTCATCACTTGAATACAAGAATTCACCAACCAACAAGGAAAATGAGGGTGATTGTTTAATAAAAAGAAATCTTGTCAATGTATTGGTTGCCTATAAAAGCCAAGGGTTGAAATTGGGAGATTCATTCATTAGATACTCAGAAAATATTCATTGTATTCATTTCATTAAGTAGAATTGGGATCAATGGGTCTTGGGAGAAAGCTTGGGGCAATATTGGAGAAGAAGGCTTGGAGCAACATCATCAATCAAGAAAGAAGTCAATTGAGATTTTGAGAAAGATAAGTACACCATGTCTACAATACTTAAATCTTCTTGTGTAATTTATTCTTTGGTCAAAATCATGTGTAGCTAAACTCCTAGTGTTTGAATGTAATGAACTCTAGAATGGATTTGTAATTAAGGTGTGTATGTTTTTAATAAAATCTTCATATTTTGTGTGATTCACTTATATTATGCTTCGTTCATTCGAATTGATATATGCGCAATATTGATTTAAAGTTTATTTTTCATCCGGAAATCTAGAGATTCATGGTGAAATAGAACCTATATAAGTGAAAAGAGTTGCATGCAATCCTAGATATGGGGACGACATAAATCTTCCGGATTAGGGTCAAACCTAATATGGGAATTCACAAATCGTTATAATCTTTGTCTTGGGGTTTTAACTAGAAAGAGATTTGATTAATCAACTTGAGATTAGAAGTTTTTCGCCTTGAGAAAGGGTTTAACTTAAATTGGGAATTTCTACGGTCCACAAGACATGAGATTTTATTAAAAGAGGTTGATTTTTGCTTAAGGGCTTACGGTTGTATTTTTAACTTGTCAAATCACAAAAACATTCTAGAGGGATTTACATTCAAACACATTTCTATCTCTTGATTTCTTATTTTACAAATATTCCTTCATTTTTACAATTTATAATTTGTTTTCCTTATTCATCAAACAAAAACTCGAAAATTGTTAGATTAAATAACAAAAAAGACGGTAATTATTAGACTTACAATCCTCGTGGGAATGACACTCGGTGACTAATAATCTATACTATAAAACGATAGGTGCACTTGCATACGGTTTTAAAGGTAGCTTTTGAGCCATCATTAGGTTTACCTCGTGACGGATTGCCATTGATAGCCATTCATGGCCATTCCTCTATCGGATCTCGCGCCACGGTGTTTTATTGTTCAAAGTTCCCCGGCCGCGATCAATCATTTGCCTTGTTGACGAGAGTAGCCCATTGTAAAATGTTTGGACTTGCATCCAAATAGGAAGACCATGATGTGGGCATTTCCGCAACAATTCTTTGAATCTCTCCCAGTGTCGTCTGACAAGGTCTCGTCATCTTCTTGAGTGAATGAAGAGATTTCATTCCTCAATCGTGCGATTTTGGCGGTGGAAAATATTTCAAAAGGAACTATTCGCCATGATATTCCACGTTGTAATCGTTCCTTTGGCAAAGTATTTAGCCATTGTTTAGCCCGCCCCCCGAAAAGTAAATGGGAATAGCGTAAACGGATGGCATCATCGAGACCCCATTGATTTTGAATGTATCGCAAATTTCCTCGAAATTTGCGATATGATTATTCGGATCTTTCGCCTGGTAGGTCCGTAATTGAACTAATTGTTGCACCATTAGAATGACATTCGGTTTGATTTCAAAATTATTGGCGCAACAAATAGGGCCTTTACGATGCTAGATGACGTGCCGTCATCCATGGATGGTTTGGCATAGTCATACATAGTTCTTTGTTCATTCTCCATGACGAAATCTTTACTTTCGTTAGTATCCTCTTCGTGGTACGTGTTAGTACTTTCCTCCGTGTTGTTACTGGGCGGTGTCGCGCTTCCAAATTCGGCGACGAGTAGGCATACACTGCGGTAAACAAAGAGGATAAGTATAAACCAAGACTTACAAAGATAGATAAAAAAAGAAGATAATGGTAAAAAAATAAAAAAAAAAAATGATTAAATTAACAAAAATAAAGCGTTCTTAATATTACAATCCCGGCAACGGCGCCAAAAACTTGATGGCTCAAAAGCTACCTTTAAAACCGTAGGCAAGTGCACCTATCGTTTTATAGTATAGATTATTAGTACCGAGTGTCATTCCCACGAGGATTGTAAGTACTAATAATTGCCCTTTTTGTTATTTAATCTAACAATTTCCGAGTTTTTTGTTTGATGAAAAAGGAAAACAAATTATAAATTGTAAAAATGAAGGAAGATTTGTAAAATAAGAAATCAAGAGATAGAAATGTGTTTGAATGTAAATCCTCTAGAATGTGTTTTTGTAATTTGACAAGTTAAAAATACAACCGTAAGCCCTTAAGCAAAAACCAACCTTTTTTAATAAAATCTCATGTCTTGTGGACCGTAGAAATTCCCAATTTAAGTTAAACCCTTTCTCAAGGCGAAAAACTTTTAATCTCAAGTTGATTAATCAAATCTCTTTCTAGTTAAAACCCCAAGACAACATTATAACGATTTGTGAATTCCCATATTAGGTTTGACCCTAATCCGGAAGATTTATGTCGTCCCTATATCTAGGATTGCATGCAACTCTTTTCACTTATATAGGTTATATTTCACCATGAATCTCTCGATTTCCGGATGAAAAATAAACTTCAAATCAATATTGCGCATATATCAATTCGAATGAACGAAGCATAATATAAGTGAATCACACAAAATAAGAAGATTTTATTAAAAACATACACACCTTAATCACAAATCCATTCTAGAGTTCATTACATTCAAACACTAGGAGTTTTAGCTACACATGCTTTTGACACAAGAATAAATTACACAAGAAGATGTAAACATTGTAGACATGGTGTACTTATCTTTATCAAAATCTCAATTGACTTGATGATGTTGCTCCAAACCTTCTTCCCAATGTTGCCTCAAGCTTACTCCTCCAAGACCCCTTGATCCCAATTATGAATATGATGAATTATCTAATCAAATACATGAATGAATTATGAATGATCATTCTTCCAACTTCAACTCTTGACGTTTATAGACACCATTTTTGTATAATAATACATTGATGGTGCCATATTTTGCTAAATAATGCCTCCACTTTCATTGTTGGTTGGTGAATTCTTGTACTCAATTGATGATTGAGGAATATGGAGACATGGTGGAGCAAAATGGGTGTTAAAGGTGTACAAAAGTGGTCAAAAAAAGCTTGGTTGGTGAGTTTTTCATAGAAAAATTGCAAAAGGAAGTCCCCGACATGGCCCTATGTCGCCCAACACGGCCAGGCCGTGTTGGGGCTGTTTTGTGCGAATTTTTGAGTTTTTGGCCCGGCGGAACACGGCCGTGTTGCCCAACACCCCCGCCCGTGTTGGACCAAAATGGCCCCGAAATGACGCGTTTGGCTTGGAATTTCGAGCGTTTTGCATCCTTAAACTTCCGGCATGTTTTTGACATGAATCCATGGTCCGAAATTCACCAAATTTAGCCCCGAATGGTCAATCTACATCAATAAAAGCACCTCGGAGCAATATGAACTATGTACAATCAAAAATTTACAAAACTAACAATAAAATAACTCGAATTTTACTCAAATATACACATAAAACATGCATAAAAAGACCATTATCATTCATTGTGTCATGAAATTACGCAAGCAAACTCATTGTATTGTTATCATGGATTTGAAATTTTTAGTTTCAAATCGATCAATTCAAGTTAAGCTTTAGTATTTTTCATATCAAAAATCGAGGACAACACTATTTAGTTGTTACTCGACATATCATCTTCATTAATATTAAGGGATAATTACAAAGAAAATGAAGTTCGGTCTAATTACCAAAATCCATAAGTTTTTGAAAAATACAAAAAAAAAAAAAAAAAAACATTGAAGTTTGAGTTCATTTTACATTTTTCCACTTTATAAGCAAAATAAATTAAAAGCTATCCTAACATTTGTAGAAATATTACAATTATCCTCTTAAATTTAAGACATAATCAAATCTGATAGGGTATTTTGTAATTTTGAAATATCTCTAAATTTATTTTATTACCTCAACTCTTAGGGGAGTTTTCGTAATTATCCCTAAGATTAAATAGCCTCTAATCATCCACTTTTCACCTCTCGAATTAATATTTTTAATCACTCCAACTAAATTATACATTTCTTTCACTTTTGGTACCCTACATTTAGGTCATATCAGCTTCAGTTTCCCATGTTTACTTTTTAATAACTTTTGCTACATTTTATCAAACATTCGTCAATTTTGGTATCCCATGTTTTACTTTGTCATCATCAATTTTTGCACACTATTTACTTTTTAATCACTTATAATCAATGTTGTAAAAAGCGTTAAGCGCTCGCTAAAGGCGCCTAATCGGAAAAAAAAAATCGTAGGCGGACAAAGGGGGCATAGCGCCTAGGCGGGGATTAATCGGGACTAGGCGGGAATTTTTACAGCAGTACTTATAATACAAAATGTGGCAAAAGTGGTTAAAAAGTATAACATGAGATACCAAAATTAACATGTCCTCAAAGTGGGGTACCAAAAATAAAAACATTGTATAGTTTGGTACTAAAATTAGAATTATCCCTATTTACCAACATCAGTTCGTACTAATTATAAATCTGCCTCCTCTCTCACATAACCCGCAGAGCAATAAACCTTCCAATTATTTTTCGCAATAATTCTCCATAAATTCATTCAATCACAAAATTACTCAATTTTATCTTTCTCATTTTTTTCTCAAACAATTTGCAGATTATCCTCCCAATTTAATCCGTTGCCCTTCCTAATTTTTGAAAAGATTTTTAACAAAAAAATCTGAAATATATATAGATATATAAAATGGGGAAAAATCAAGCGTACAAAGCGATGCAGAGATCCCGGCTAGGCTCGAGCTCAGCCGCGCCCGATGAGGTTGAGGATGGCATGGTTTGTACCCTTTCATACTGTTTCATTTATTGCTTTTACGTATTTCTGTTTTTAAATGTGTTTGTGTAGCTGTTTTAATTAGTAGGAAATTGACACGAAATTATTATGGAATTTTGGGTTGTAGAAATAAGTTAAATGGGATTGCTGTACTAGTAAGATGATGCGATGAGTGTGACTGTTAATTTTTTTTTTAATCATTTTTAGGGATGTGAATTTAGGGCACTTCGTGTATTCTGGGATGGCCTCATTGTGTGTTGAAGTCTTTTTGAGTCGTGCTAATGGGGTTGACTTAAGTTCAATTTTTAGTTGGTTGGTTAAATTTTAGATGAACTGACCGAGGCCGTAAAGGATTAGGTTCGATATACTAAAGTTGATGTAAGGAATGGCCAATTGGTGAAGAGATTTAGGTTGAAGTGAAATAAACTGTGTACACGAAGTGTAATTTTTGGCTTGTAGGGAAGTACTGGTAGGGAAATGTGGTGGGCAGTTAGGAGAGACCTAAAAGTAAGCATTTTTGAAAAGTCAATCATTCACAAGAAAAGGGAGATGGAAACAATGGTAGACCGACTATGTGGCGCAGAGCCCTGTGTCCATGCCCGTGCCCCTTCAGATTCCGTTTACTTCTATGTTTTGAATATTTTGTCAGTTTGACCTTCATATTAACTTACACAGGCTGGATGCCTTCAAATTCTAGCACTATAAAAATACGTTTTGCAGTTTGGTTGTATGCTTGTTCAATTGCAAGCTCTTTTTGCTAAATCAATTTAAAAATGCAAAATTCATCCATTAATTGTTACCTTTGGAAGACTGATGATATCTTCTCAGAAGTTTGCATTGGCTAGTGTCTTCTTGGTTTTCTTATATTTTACATAACCTATTTGCTTCTGACATTTTTCTTTTATATTGATATGTTGTTTGATGTTTGAAAAACACTTAGTTTATAAACCTTTCTATAAAAAAATACATTTTTAAAAATCTTTGGTCTTCTATCCCTCCATAGCAAAACAAAATTTTGGAGCTACCTATGGTCATAGTTAAGAGTTTATGTAAGTTCAAGTATTAAAACTTGTTGGGGAAGTGGAGAAATGCTTTTTAGTTTTTGTGTGGTTGATCATGAATCATATATAGATAAGAGGAATATTTCACTAGACTGTCATAGGACCTGCAATCGTGGAGTAAGAGGTCATGGAGAAAGGTATTAAATAGGATTGGAACTTCTGTTTCTGAATTTGGAGGAGATGACCTTTTCTAGTGCTGTGGAAGAAGCAGATCCAAGTAGTTACCCCTGGAAAATTATGTCAGTCTTTGTTGAGGTGAGTTGAGTTGAATACCACATATTGAGCTTGGAGAGCTACGGTAGAAAATGTATAATTTGTGTTTTTGATTAAGGGTTTTAGGTTCCTTTATTCTAGATACAGTTTTTTCATGTTTCCCATATTGATTACATATGGACATTATAGATTGATCTTATGGATTAACTAGTAATGCTATGCCAACAAACCACTTAATCCCAGTTTTAGACAGAAGAGTGATTAATTTGTTGGAGCTAAAGGCTTATTTCTTTACTTAACTAACACTGCTCAGGTCTCAGCCTATTAGTTAAAAACATATATGTCCTGTACTATACATTTATTAAAAGGAATTACATTTGGTAGATGCAATGTTTGTAAGCACGTTCATGGAGAGAATTGCGATTTAGTTTATCAAGGTACTTGATTTTTGAATGACTTCTAGAATAGAGTTCTTTTTCCACCTGTGTGTCTGGTCTGGCTGCTTCTGATGTGACAGTCGCAGGTGGATGGTTCATTTCATTCACCAGAATGGCATGCTGCTCGTTTGGAAAGTCTCAAGACTTCTCATACAATTACGTGGGAGGAGTTCAAAAAGAAGCAAAAGGTGATTTATGAGGTTATGCACTATTTTGCTTTTTATTTCATGTCTTTTCCTTAATCTTTATCCGTTCTCCTGGTGAGTTTTTGGTATGTCTTTCTTCTAAGCTTTATGAAGTAAGATTCATAATTTTCTCTTGTAAATTGTGTGTGTACAACGCGTCTATGGAAGTACTTTATCTGTAACTGTAACACCTTGAAGCATTGCGGATGAGTAACAGAAATAGTTATCAATTCTAGTGGAAATTATTGGTGAAAGACAGCAAGCATGTGCTATTCGATGTATTCCATTTTCACCCTAGAGTCAATTTACTTTTTGAAAAACGGCATTGGGGCTCAGTGGATGGGATGATCAAGTGGGTCAATTACTCAATTAATATATTATATTATAGACTAAATTTTTTCATATTATAATTGCTTTGTGGCTACTAAAAATAAGCCCAACATCTTATATTGGTTGGATGAGTAGAGAACATCAAACATAAGAATGATTAGCTAGATACTGTGCTAGTATATGTATGTAATGTTTATAATTGTTACTTGTTAGTAAATTGATCCTTATCCCAACCAGAGTGAAGCCAATCTAAGCTTCCTTGAACACTATTTGGTTAGCTCATTAGTCAATTATTTATATGTTTCCTTTGATTCTTCCTTGATTATAGGCTTTTGTTTATCGAATCGTCTAGATTTTTGGAATACCAATATCCACGAATGAACCAAAAGCGAACTAGTAAGTGCACCGAAGTTTCTGTGGTAACAATTGACCTAAGAACTTTGTTTTTGACTCGTAAAGGTCCACCTAGGCTATGTATGACCAAATGAAAATTGTGTTTCTAGAGATGTTTTAACTGGACCTTTTGATATAGAAGTCCATCATCTAAATTGTTGGATGTTTGTTGGCTGATATTGAATGACTTATGGGATAAGTCTGTCCGTATATGTTCATTCTAGAGAACTGAAAAATTGGGGCTTCTCAAAACCCATTTTCTGCACTTTGATCTTGAGAAAGGATTTCGAGTTCTAAAACACTTTTTGAAATGGGTTTTTCGCCAAACATCTCTTAGTAACACTAACATCAAAGAACTTAAAATGACACTTAAGTAAACATTCATTTTCTAATTGTGTTCCCAAACATGCTTGAATTTTCTTGTAATCCTTACTGCTGTCCAGCAAAAGGCTAACTTTAAGGTAGGAGGTGCAACTCTCCCCCCTTTACTTCCCTTTTCCTTCTGCCCCTTGCTTTTTGCAAGGAATGCTTTTATTGTTAATGGTTTGAACCTTGAGATTTGTAATGAAATAAGCAGTACACTGTTATTGGCTTAAAATGTGTTTACTGCCTCTGTATATCATATTTGGCAAGAGAGAAATAATAGAATGCATAGGAATTCTTATATTGATGCTGTTTCTCTTCAAAGAGTTATTGTCAATGTTGTCAATTCTAGATTTGTTTCATTGGTTAAAGTTTGCGAAGCATGACCTATATGTGGTTGTGTAGAGAATGGAATCTACCTATTTCCCTCTTTGAGTCATAGTAGGTTCATTTGGTGAATTTTATTTTCTAGAGTTTGTAGAGATCTTATGCAAATCGTCTATGTTTCCACTTTGATGTAATTTTTCTCTTATTAATAGAATTGACCTTACCCCACCCTCCAACCCAACAAAAAGAAAAAAAAAAAGAAAAAAAAGCAGTACACGGTTTCTTTTCTCGGAAATATACAATGCGTTAAAGATGGTTAGCACCTAAACAAGAAACTAGGTCATCTCATCTCTTATGTGTAGCTGTAAGTTGTTATTAGCATTTTCCATGTCTCGTGGATACGATTTTTAAGATAGCTCATTCGCTCTAGCCTCTAGTAAATTGCACGGACACAAAATCCTTAGTGTGGATGACTTGCATCTTGGTTGGTACCTAAATTGAATCCTAGGAAATACTATGTTTAAGAGAGTAGGGTAAGATCAATAAAAGCTCTACCAGTTCTTGGTGGCTTTTTGCTGGAACTCTCCTTATTATGGTGTTCTTTATTCTACTAAATTTTTCTTATATTGAAGCTCCACCAATTCTCCTTGGCTTTTGCTGAAACTTTTTTTTATTAATATCACAATCTTTTTTTTCTTTTTTGATCGGTTAGTATCACAATTTTCATTCTACTAAATGTGGTTTATTTGAGGTTTGTATCTACCTAGACTCTAATGCTGTAATTGTTAGGAAGAAGAAATGAGAAAGGGAGAACTGGAAGCAGATAAAGACAAGATGATGAGAGAGTATAGAGCTCAGCTTGATGCTGAAAGGGCACATAAGCTCGCCCATGGGAGAAACCACTCAAGCAGCAAATCCAGCCGTAAAAAAGGTAATGAATTGGGTAAATGAGGATTTCTCCCTAAATCTAGTGACCGAGCTTTAATATCATCGATAAATGTTCTTGCAGACAAAAAGGAGAAAGATTCGAGAAAACATAGCAGCAGGAAGCGAAAGGTGCATAAACCATTTCCCTGTTTAGATATGGCATCCATATATTTTTTAGGGTGGGTTAGAAAAGATACACTTGAGATTCAGGGTAATTTCAAACAACTCTAGTTATGTTTCAAAATTACAAACACCACCTTGATATTTGTTTCTATTTTACAAATTGCACCCTCAAGAGGGGGTACTTGTTAATTAAATACAAACCTCAAGGGGATGTTCGTAATACCTTAAGGGGTATTTGTAATTTTGCAAGATAACTGGGTGTTTTTCTAATTAGGCAAAACCATAGGGGTAAGTTTTGTAATCCAACTTTAGTTTAATGAACAAATTACTGAAGTTGTGAATGTAGAGTTTCAAAACATGTTATGTAAAGGGATTTGTTATATTTTCTTTACCAACAGATTTGAAAATTGCAGTTAGATGTGAAACTATATTCGGTGTTTGCAAATTATAGCGATAAGTGGTTTTACGGAACAGTGTATATCTTGTCTTTAGTTCTTGTATATCAGTCACCCAAGGATAGATGTTATAACATGAATATACTTGTTTCTATATCCTCCCATAACTGTGGTATTTCATGTCAGTCATATTACGTTAAAAGAAATTCTTGCATTTTCTTTCGCAAGTACAATGTTATTGTGAACGTTAATAACTCAACACCATACTTCATTTTTAGCATTCAAGACGATCTTCGGATTCTAGTTCAAGTTCGTCATCAGAAACATCCAGCAGTGATGACGATGAGAGAGAGTCAAAAAGATCAAAGTCGAGGTTGAAACGAAGGAAGAAAGAAAAAAAGCATCGTTCAAGATCGAAGCACTTAGGCAACGAAAAGAAAGAGGCTGATGGACCGTTACCACTTTCTAGATTCTTTGGGAGCCTGAAAAGCTGATATTTTGGTGAACACACTATTGATTCTTCTTTATTGCAGTAGTGTTTGATTTTTATTTTTCTGTGACTTAAGGCTCTTCTGCCTTTTTGGCTATCTATATAAACTTGTTGCATAAATATTTAAGGCCCCTATCTGCGATTTCTGTAATATTTTCTTCATTATGACGTGCTACATTCGTCTTGTTGCATTTGGAGAACTATGAAATGGTTTTCAATATTTCATGTTTGAATTTGACCTTATCGATTTAGTGTGATGCTCGGTTCAAAACCTTTTTTGTCATTCTCTTTCTCATTTGGTCACGTACGAAAGTGTGGCGTTTGACAATATTAGGTACTTATGGATGTAAACAGGGACGGAGCTAGAAAATAAAGACCATCAGGGTGATGTTTACTTTTTCTTGAAACTAATAGATACATATGTAATTTTTATTTTTATGGAGGGTAAAATCGTAAAATTTAATAATTTATATACAAATATTTATATTAATTAGGAAAATCTTTGAAGTTGAGGGGGGTGGCGCTGACCAATTTAACATGTAGAAAAGCTTGCGTGAGGCGGTCTTATGGATTATTAATTAGAATTTCAATCCAAAACCAAACACATATTTTTGGTGTTTTGAAGATCCGTTTCATTAATTTAAATCCATGAGCATCTCACGCAAAGACCACCCCATTTAATATTGGAATGTTTTGAGTAGGGGGCATCCATGAAATCGATTTTGAGCCCAATGTACTTGGGGATATATTTAATTTTGAGCCATGATGCATAAATTGATGCTACAAAAACGAAATGGGCAGACAGATGGCCAACTAACTTCACCACTAGTGTTGTTTTGGACTCATGAATTGAAATCCCCAACAATAATTGCATAAGAATAATTACAAAAAAAAAAAAAAATTGAAACAAAAATCCTTAGATTGGCTAATTAAAAAATTTAGATGTTATAAAATTACAAAAATCCCAGTCATGTTTGATTTTGTCTTAAATTTTAAGGGGATAACTATAATAATTCTATAAATATTATGGGAGATTTTTGAAATATTTTTGTTTATGAAGGGAATAATATAAGACAGAATCAAA
Source organism: Rehmannia glutinosa (assembly GCA_016081115.2). NCBI lineage: Eukaryota > Viridiplantae > Streptophyta > Magnoliopsida > Lamiales > Orobanchaceae > Rehmannia > Rehmannia glutinosa. Next base: position 744,932 of record JABTTQ020001569.1, read on the forward strand.
CCTCAAGTGTCAGAAGGGTTGTTTTGCGATTATCAAAAACTGAGTTTTTCATGTGTTTGGGCTAACTTCATTTCCACAACATTTATGTTTCATTGAAAACTTGTAATAAATAAACTAAGTCCAGCTCATATATATTTAGCAGCAAAAACTGGTAATTCAAAAGTAAGCATAAGCAAAATGAACAAAGATTAGTTATATTGCCACATTTTTCCTCTTAATTCACAGTTTCCAAAATGACCAAAATAGCCTCAGCTAGCCTAGCCAACTCTGTTAAACAGCCTATTTAGATGGCTCTTGAATGACTTTTCCTTTTTCTCTTAGCTTGGCAATGGATTCTTTCATGGCTTCTTTCCTCTTCTTGCTAGCCAGAACTTTTGCAGTCACACCGGTCACATTTGGGTCCTTTTTCTCCTCCGGCGGAGGTGGCGGCGCCGCCGCCGCCGCCTTTGCATTTCCACCACCAACACTCAATCCCACCACCACACTTGCCAACCCAAATGCAATACTCCTGCATTCCACAAACTCTTCTTGGGTAAAATTCGGATTTGATTATGTCTTAAACATGAGGGGATGACTGTAGTATTTCTATAAAATATCAAGGAAATTTTAAATTTGCTTATGAAGGGAGAAAATACGAAATCAAATCTCAATGATTTTTTTTGTAATTTTCAAAAACATGTGGAGTTTTATTGAGTCAATGAATAATTACAAATACCATCTCTAAGGTTTAGACTAATTACAAAAAAAAAATATAACTATCTTTGAAAATTATATAAATACCCTTATGATGTTACAAACACCCCTTGAGGTTTGCATTTATAACAAATACCCCCTCCTAGGGAAGCAATTCGTAAAATAGAAACAAATGTTAAAGGGTGTGTGTAATTTTGAAGCATAATTGAGTGTTTTTGAATTTAGGCTAAACTTCACATGTAGTTTTGTAGTAGAATAAAGATCAAAAAAAGGGACCTCTAATCCTCTAAAACATTGCAAAATTTGATGATGTTGTACCCAGAGTATATGATTCAATAGTAAATACATAATATAGATGAAAAGCTTTGGTAAAATTCCCATTTAAAGATCACATAAACTTGGCCCTCAAACTCAAGTTTAAGATGAGGTTTTCTCTTAAACACACATTTTAGTCAATGTCTTAATCTTTTTGCCAAAAAACAACAAAATCAAAAACAATAATGTTGGAGTTATATACATTAGTAACCACTACAGCAAGTTAAAAATCCCAAAACAAAAAAACACAAAACAAGAGACATTTTATTTTAAAGCATTGAAACTAGATGAAAAAAATTAAAAAATTAAAAACCAGACACATATTCATGTTTCACTGCAAAAAAATTACACACATAGATGCATACACATACCTCCTTTGGACATGTCTCTCTTGATCAGAGCCAGTTGTACAAGCCCATATTTTCTGTAATTTTGGAGAGGCCAAATGGGCTGTCTTCCTTGAATATATGGAGATTAATGGTTTTGCTGTTGGGGGTGTAATAGGGGCAAAATGGGCCATGATTCTTGAATCACTTGGTCTTCTTATGGTTTGGTTATCAGATGAATTGACATTTTTAAGTGGAGAAAGAAACTTAGCTTGTGGATAGTGTTTGCATTTACATCCTTTGATGGAAATGGGTGGTGAGACTTCATTGGTTGTTCTTTGATAAGGTCTAAGTTTTGTGGGCCCATCATCTATTGTCTGAATTTCACTCCCAAACATGTGTTTTCTATTGTATTTTGGTGGTTGAATTGTTGCCAATTGCCACCCTCATTGGCTGTATTTTACACCATAAGCAGTTTCTGAATTGAATTTGGGTAGAGTTCAACTAGTAAAGGACCTGAGTAACATGTTGTCTGCTCGCTGGCAGCCGCAACGTAGAGGTTCAAATCACCCTGGTAACAAAATGGAAGAGAATTTTTTGAATCCCATGGTAAGTGGTAACAACATGGAAGAGAATTTTATGTGGTGACTCGGTGAAGGTTTCGAATCCCCGTGAACAGGGTAAAGAAGAATTTCTTGTATGATGATTTCGATCTATGTATTTCAGAACTCAAGACCCTCACTTGTTGAGCCCCATCCCACGACGCACCTCCCTCTACAAAGCTCAGGGTAAAAGTGGAAACCTTCAGGGATATGGGTTCATCCTTTTTTAGAAGCTTAAAAACATCAAGATTTCAAAATCTTGAACAAAACAATGAAAGTAATATACAGAACGAATATCACTCAAAAAAAAAAAAAAAAAATATACAGAACGAATATGTACTTTTCTATCCATTAGCATATGGAATGTAAGCTATGGTGGAAAGAGTATTACATACAAGAAAATGTGATTTTAAAAGTCATTTGCTAGATGATTTGAACTATAGCCCCCAACATCAATCAATTTCATTAATTCATGTTCATAAAAACACACTAAGCTGACAACTTGAAGTTTGTACAGAAGTGTTTTTTTTTTTTTTAGCAAAGTTTGTACAGAAGTTGCATACCATAATAACAGTAAAAATAATCACCCAGAAATTTGCCATACTTGTAACTGAAAAGTAATGTAAATTGCAGCCACTACCAGTCGAAACGAACAGAAAAAAAAATCGAAAAGGAATAGTAGATTGTAAAGTAACAAATTGCATTTCATGTCGTAACTTGTCTGACTAAAAAAGCAATAGAAGCTACAAAAATGAGAAGGAACTCCCAAAAATTGACAATAATTCCATATAAAACTGCAGTAAGCAGTATGTGTCATAATGTTGAAAATAGAAGTTGCAGACAAATTCATCCCTTAACTCTCACTCATCATCCTCATCGTCATCTTCATCGGCCCCAGCAGCAGCGTTTAGAGCGTTCAAACGTTCAATCAATTTAGCCTTCCTCTCTTCATATGTGAGCCTCTTCAAGTTAAACCTGTCGCGAAAAACGGAAGAAACAATCAGACACCAGCATCCAGAAAAATCTGTTAAGGTTTACGCTAAATTGCATATAGACAATCAAGGTGAAACGTAGCAATTTAATGTCGAGAATCCAGAGGTAAAACTGTTTCCTCACCTCTTGTGTTCCTTGGGTGGCTGTTTCTCGGATTTCTTGGGTGTTGGGTCAGCACGAATGGCAGCATGGACTTTCTTGTACAGTGCCTCAAGCTCATCAGACTCAAGTCCTTTCTTAACATAGCGACTGAAGTGAGATTGATACTTTTCTGGTTCATCTTCCATCAAAGTCTAAAAATATTCGACATAAGGATAATCAGTTAAGATTGAGACATATTTCCCAATTCATGTTTGAACGAAAATGACTTTCTAATTATTATTACTCAAAATTTAAAAGTACCGTCATATATGATGCAACATGGCCCCCGTAAATGTACTTCCTGTGAACTTCAGCATCAAGCTGCTTAGAATCCTTAGAAAATCCAGCAAACCTCTTGTCACTGTGAGGAATATCTAACCCACCATCTAGTGCACCCTGTAATTAGTTGCCAATCAATATATTCAACATACACACAAGTAATAATAATTAAAAAAAGTGCGGATAGTTAAGAAAAAATAAACATGTAGCTATTGATGATAATCCAAGAAAACAAAGCCAAAACAGAAGGCACCATTTGCTGGTAATGCCATGTTAAATAGAACTCTTCAACAGGTCACAACATGTAACCATATCCATATGAGACAGTTGGAATGTGGAAGGTAAATGAACAGCTTCAAGGCAAGAATAACACAATATACAATTCGGAAATAAAAACTTCAAAAAACAAAAGCTCACTGGCAATTGCCAGCCAGAGATTTAATCGCAGGTTTATCTTGGAATACAAAAAAAAATTACACATAAACGAGGTTTACTTTGATTAACTAACTTCACTAAAACACATCAGGGATGCAATCAACCATGCAGGAAGATGACTGGATGATTAAATACCTTCAAAGCACCAAAAACACGATTTCCGGTAGTTGTTTTAATTAGGCCAACATCAAGTAGAGCACGGAATGGCCTACGGGTTTCTGCTGGTTCAACAGAGTAATCCTCTCCAGTAGCCTAATGATATAAAGGTCTTAGTAAATTTAGGCAGTGGTGTTACAACGAACTACAAAATCCAAAATGATAAGACAGCAGCATGTATCTGCTATACCTCTGGATTGCCTTGGTACTCCTCGTCCATCTCAAGCGTTTTCAGGACACGGCGAGCCAGAAGAAGCCCGTGCAATAAGCTGGTCAAACAACTTAATTAGGACCATAATCATGTAAATTGAAAAGTACAGTTGCAACACATTCAAAGTGAACTGTGTGAGCACAAGGGATGTAGGTAACTTCTCAGTTCACTTCACTAAATCTTTATTTTCGTTTTTTTGGCAGGGTGTGTGTGGGGGGAGGAAATGTACCTGCAGCATAATTTGTGAGACCAACTTCAAGTCCGTAGCGAGGCAACTCATGGGAATATGCTGCAGCGAGAACATGATCTCCAGTGATACTAGCTGACAATACTTGTGCAATAATATCCTTATTCGTCTATAGCAACATTAAGGTTGACAACTCCATAGAAAATTAAGCATAGTTGCAACAGCAATCATTATAATACCATTTAACACTATCTGGTCATTAAAAGATAGAATTGTATGGTCTGTTTCAGTTAAATAAATCGTAAGACTAAAAAACTGCAATTACAACGTCAATATTACATAGTCTCTAGTCAGTATAAAATAACAGAGAGAAAAAGCAATCAAGTAGAAGCTGTTATTTAGCATTCACTTATGATGAGGATACAAATCTCACAACGAACCGATACTTGGGAGTGTTATACTTGTTCTTGTCCTGGTTGATAAGACGAATCCTAGCCCTGTAATCAGTCTTCCCAGCTACAAATTGATTACAAAAACCATCAATTGCAAACATTAAAAACCATAAAAAAACTTCACAAAGACCTAACAACATAGTACACCACGTGCAACCAAATAATTATAATGTACCTCTCCTTCTCTTAAACTTGACCTGAAACCGCTTGAAATATGCCTTGGACTTTTGTGCTTTGACGAAGACCTGAAATGAGGAATATTTATAAATAATGAAACATTAACCGATTTAACGTGTAGAAAGCATAAAAGCATTTGAGTGAAGCGTTGACATCTATGTAAATGCTCATAACATAAACATCAACATGCAACTATAGTTAATATCCAATACATCTAGAATAAAAATCATAATCCCAAAAATAATTGCAATATTCACTAAAGATTACCAATGTATAATGTTGGTGTGCTGACTTTGAAATTATAAGAAAGAACATAAGTAATAAACTAGTAATAATAGCAAACAAAATTGAGCTTAAAATCTAAAATCTATACATATCCACGCCTAAAAACTTCTCTACAAAATATATCAAACAAATCCTACCTAAACAAAAAATGCAACACCAAAACCATACATTTCCGCTTCCCAAAATTTACTTCAAATCAACAACCAAAATGCATAGTTTCTCTTCTCTGTTAACTCACTTTTTCCGAGAAAACACAGTTATCATTCTCTATTTAGTTAATCAAAAATTTAGTAAGGTTAATCAAAAACCACAATAACTGAAATTCGTTAAAACCAAGCCCAATCACGAAACTAAAAATAAATAAAAAAAAGCAGACCATATGAAAACATACATGCAAATAAAAAGGCGTAAAAAAGAGTAAAAATAGACAGGTTGAGAGAGCCTCACCATTGTTGGAAGTGAGAGCTAAGCTGCGTCCTACTGGTCAGAACAGAAAAATGAAACAAATGAGAAGTGAAAAAGAATTTATAGCTTAACCCTAGAACCTGAATCGCGAATAGATACACCCAAGATAGTTGGGCTGAAAATCTAAAGGCCCAAGAATGAGAGTTAATGGGCTGGAATGGATTATTTTCTAATGGATTCATTTAGCTTACCCAGTGGGAAAAGTATATTAAGTTGTTTGGTTATTGGTTGGGCCATGGATATCAGGTTATTTAAGTAATAAAATATTTGGTTGAATATGCACTAAAACCTATGAAGACTCTGGAACACAGATGCGAGAATCACGACATATTTTGAAATTTTAAGGATATGGGTATGATATATATATATACATATAATATTTTTATATTTTATATTATTGAAAATTAAAAATAGAGACGTAATAAGTATAATTAAAAAAATAATATTTCAAGTATAAAAAACCAAAATTTCATAAGTACACAAATTTGAAATGTGATACCTCACATGAACAAAAAAAAATGCTGAAAAAATGAGCAATAGAATAAATTCTATCTATTTCCATGTGTAGATATATCCATGGAGTATCTACAAAGATCGGATAAAGATCGTGATCGAATATATATCCCGCATTTAATACGACATTTTTGCGTGCTTCCTAGACTAAAACAGTTGTTTTCTTTTACATTTTTGCTCTTACTTTTAATTGATATACCAATTTTATTCCAAAATTTGGGGATCTGGCTTTTTCTTTCATGAAACCTCTCAATAGGTCAAACATTGTGAACGGATGATGATCCTCTCCAGTAATTTCAGCAATTTCACCAATGATTTTCGAAAATATTATTATCTGATAATTTCAGTCAGAAAAATGAGAATACACTTTGAAATATTTGATTGACCGATAAAAACAAATTATAATATCAATGAAGGAACTATTATAATTCAGAAATTAAATTTAATTAAATCCGCAAAATATAAATAGAAGATACAGAATTGATACTTAATATATTAATACACATCAGAGTGAATCAAGATACTCCTCCATTTACCACAAACAGGGTAGGAACTCTTGCATTTAAATAGAGATGCACAACAGTCAAACAGATTGTAATATATATACATCCAGAAAGAAAAAAAAAAAAAAGAGAAAAAAAAGCCCTGCTATACAAATGAAATCTGCAAGAAATTTCAGTTCCCTGTCCTTCAGAACTTTTTCGGGAACTCTCTGTGGTAACTCTTGCTTCATCTTCGAGATTAAGAGGGTTGTTGGCTAAACTTATAAGCTCTTCAAAACATCTTGAGCTTATACGCTCTTTAAAAGTGTTTGGTAATGTTTTTTTCAAAAAGATCTTATAAGCTCCCTAAGATGTTAGGAGCTTATAAACTGTCTTATAAGTTCGATCATCTTATTGTATCCAAACACTTTAACAACTTATTTTCAAAATAAAATCAAACTTCTTATAAGCTCTAGAAACATCGTATAAGATGTAGGAGCTTATACGATCTTTTAAATAAGCTTCAGCCAAATACCCTCTAAGTACAAAATCGTGAAAGGTTTGTGTTGTTTAATGCACACGCCCAGCCGCATAGTCCTGATGTGAAAATTGCAGCAAACTTTGAACTCGCATTTACACACAGGATGTGTGCCTGCCATGAAGTTGCCACTAGTGACCATCCAAGTAGTAACTCATTCTTTCTCAGCTATTACCACAAAGACATCCTTTAGTGACCATTTCCGTCTTTCATTTTTGGCTGAAGGATTGATAACAGCTTTCTCCGTGTCAGCTAGACGGTACCCAATCAAAATTTCTCTTCTTTGTCGAGCGCGTAATAGTATTTCGTAGAAACTCAATTCTTCACCTTCGTAAAGGTAAAGATCTGCTCCTCGTATGTGCAACTCATTGCCCTGCAAGGCAACAGAAATTTATCGATGATTTCGGATAGAATTTTGATAAGATATCGAACACAACATATGCTCTATATTAAAAATGCACTGCATAAACCTCAGCTATTTCCCATGCAATTACTCTCTTATTAATATCTGCGGATAATTACAAAAACATCCCTAAGGTTTGGGAAAATTACAAAAAACCCGGAGTTCTTTGAAAATTACAAAAAAATCTCAAAAAAATCTCTTGAGGTTTGATTCCGTCTTACATTTTTCCCGTGATTTTCGAAAATATTTCAAAAAAACCCTGATATTTGCTAAAATATTACAGTTACCCCCTTAAATTTAAGACAAAACGAAACGTGAAGGATTCTTTTTGTAATTTTGAAACATGCCAGTTTTTTTTTGTAATTAACCCAAACCTCAGGGTGTTTTTGTAATTATCCCTAATATCTATTATTCAGGTTTCTTGTAAAACACATTACTTTACATCTTTTAGTCAGGTAACCACTATTTAAAGTATGAAGTATTACTTAATAAACCTCAGCTATTTTCCCATGCAATTATTCCCTTATTAATATTACTGCTAAAATCAGTTTTGATAAGCAAAAGTATGAGATAAACCGCTTTTTAATTTGGAAAGGAAATTTTACCTCTTCAGCAAAGAGTTCTTCCAGTACATCATTTATCTGGCGATCTTCTGCAACCATGGCCAGTGCCATGCTGACAAGTTCATTCGACAAAACATAATCACTGATTTTTGACATGGATAATAAATTTTTAGTCCTTGGATCAAGTATTTCACTGATTATAACTGATTTATCTGAAGCCTGCTGCATTTCCCGATCCAGGAGCCCTGTGAGAAGCTACCTCCATGGACCTGGGAAACCATAGCTTCTCTGTACGGGAGGCGCTTGGCCTGCAACCCAAAAGAAATCGTGAATTACGATATCAAAATTCTGATTGAACTCAAATATCTAAAACAACTGCAGAAGGGTGGAAGCATGAGTCGTCAATTTTCTCTCCTCCTTTCTTTTTCCCTTCTTTTTCCCATAATAGATCATTAGTTCTTAAGCCAATGAGGCACAAATTTTCAAAATCAACACGGAGTTAAAGCCAAAAAGCAGGTGCAAAGGTGGAACTTGTAGTTAATATAATGAATAACGCAGATATTCATATTTGCAAACAAAATGAATAAGGAAAATTTTTCACTAAGTAATAACAAGGAGACAATATCTCTTTTCACAAAGCCCAAACAAAGGTTTTGACAGTTGAAGTAAATAAGCTATTCTTTACTGAAGTAATTGGGATTGAAAACCATGCATTGATCCAAGTAAAAATGATGGCAAGCAAGCAGGACACAAGTCTTATTTTCATCAGACAGTATCATAAGAAAATTTCTGACAAGTCCTTTATGACAGTGCAAAAGATAATGAGCATGATGTTAAGCAATTAATTTTTCACAATCAATAACTATGGAGGATTTTGAAGAAAAAGCAGAATGCTTAATCTCAAGAATGTGATTTATTGAGCAAGATTCCAGATAGACATGTAAATAATGTAGAAGCACTAAGTCCAAATTCTAACCATATAGAAATCACAGAAAAAGTAAATGAAGAGCCAGTATAATTCTGTAGGTTTCCATCACAACAGAATTGAAGACTACCCATCCTATCTTTGTACCTGAATGTCACGTATCAGCAATAATGTGGCAAGAGATCTGGAATCAGCCTGAATTGCTGAATCTTCCACTGACTCATCAGCCAAAATTAATATCTGCATAACAGAAACAAAATCATCACAAAGAAACTTTAGGATGGTTTGATGACGTAAACAATAATTAATTACAATAAACAGTGCATGATTGTTGAAGAAAGTATTATCAATAACAAGATTATGGTCTTAGAATCATAATATATGACCCTTTTATGGTCTTATGATATCCAGAATGCTACTGTCCCCTTATCAACAGTTGGATGACGCCAGACATTCTCAATTTCATTATTCAGGCTATCTGTAAAGCACGTTTATGAGTGACGGAAAGATAAATAATGTTGCTTACTGAATCAAAAGATTCCAACGGAAGGCTTTCAAGGTGACGCCGTATGACAGCATTTCCTTCACGGTTGACAAGTTTAATATTCAGCAACCGGTCAATGTCAAGGCCACCATCTGTAAGTTTTCTTTCTCTTTCCTTCTCAGGAACTTCATTGAACATCCATAATTCCGATCCATGTGCCAGAAAAGCATCCAGTACCTAATATAACACGAACCAGAGTTTACTTTGATGTTGAAAGGGGACATAGGAAAACTTAAAAGGAACCAAAAATAAAATAAATGTGATCCATAATTGAAGATTTTCATCGAAAGGCCATAGGCACATGGTGATTATTGAAGAGGGTTATGAGAACATCATATAGGCAGCTGCATCCCCACAAAATTTCAGCTCCACTAGGAAAAGTTCTTAAAGCACACTGTATTTTTACAACATTACCATTATCATATCTTCCATATCTCTCCGCCAACCGCAAAGAAGTATCCGCTCAAAAGACTTTTGAACTAGTTCGTCCTTTGGTAAATTTCCTCTCCAAACCTGCAGCATTCAGTTGAAGAAGAAAAGAAATTAGGGGCTTCAACTGACAGGGCTTACCACAATCATATCATCAATGTCTCGCCTCCATCCACAAAGTAGAATCTTCTGTGGCTTTCTTGCTGGTCGGGTAATGTGTATGAATGTGGCATCTTTGACCTGAATAACGAAATTAATTTTGTGTCCGTAAGTTTCATTCAAGGTATGCCCCACTGACTTGAATTCCATGGCAGGAACCACCCCTAAAACCATTTCTTTCAATAGTGGCCAGCCCACCTTTTGTCTCCTTTTGTTTTCTCCATTTTAGGTTAGCTTACTTTGGTGATATACTACATGATATAATAAAAAGTCACAAATGCCTTTCCACAACAAGATTTTAGGAACTTAAGTACGCCTTATATACTGCTTTTGTATGAGCAGACTACAACACTGAGACAGGCCCTGAAGGATTCACATCACTCTTCGGATTAGATCAAATGGCATAATATTGCTAAAGCTTTCACGGAAACAATATCTCAATATCTACCATCAAGAACATCACCAGAACTACTGAAGTTAGACTTAGCACAGGTCCCATCAGTTCTTGAGGTCCAGAAAGTGTTGGTCAATCATTTCGAACTTTCAAAACAGCCATGCAATATTATTATATTGGTATTTAACATCCTATGCTGCAATATCCAACTGGAAACATGATTAAGAAAGACATCTCCCATGGGCCTTGTGTATGTTGTAAAGGTTGTGTCTGGGGGATTTTGATGTTTCTACAGATCTGAGCATTGTGCAAGTTTTAGTTCTTGTTCAACATTCTTCTCCTCCATCAATGAATTACAACATAACGCATGTGAGAAAATAAAAACCAAATATTACCACATTGTGTCAAAAACCAAAGAAAAGAAAAGTAATGTTTACATTAAGCATTGGCTCAATTTATGTTGATGTCAGAACATAAATACATAGTGCCTTAAGAAATAGTAATTAGTAAACAGTGATTGTTAGGGTTAAAAGTTTTTCTGTAAATGAAGTCTCGGTTGAAAGTTCATTAGATGAATTTATTGATGTTGAAACTTATTTAATAATTTACATCATCTGCCAATTTAAGCATTAAAATTTGTATAACGCATCGTCATGTATCCACGGTTTCTTTTTTATATAAGTTCTCCCAGAGCCATTTTTATTATGAGAATGTATTGTTAGCTTAACTTAGCGATGGCTTTCCTTCTAATAAAATCTCTAAATATATACGAATCTCGTGAGCATATTTCCTTTTCTTTTTCCCCCTAGGGTAGAACAGTTAACAGGAAGTGATGGAGAAAATAGAACTTATAACATGTTATCAAACGAAAAGAGAAGTACCGCTGGCAGATCTGATGGAGCATAGGTATCATCATCCTCCGCAATAACAAGAACTTCATCCCCTTCTTGCAGAACATAAGAGTCTTCAGGATTTAGAATAATTTTTCCACCATGTGATGCTACCTTAACTCCACAAGGAATAGCCTCTGGGAAACTTATCAAAACATCCTCAAATTGCATTCCATCCAACTGTGGCCACCTTTTGATGTAGAACTCACAGTTTTCAAACCCAAGAATGTCTTCCCATATCTGCACTGTCAAGTCCACAGAAGATAATAAATAAATAGCACAAAAAAGTGAACCAAAGTTTTGGATTAGGTACAACAAATGACTAGGAAGAACAGCACACAATGAAGTGTGTCACATATTTATTTCAACAATAAAGATGATGGAGGCGGCATTTATTTAGAGAGTACAAAATATGGTGCAAAACAACTACAAGCTGACCTGAGCAAGCCCTGGCTGCCGAGCACACTGAATCATCAGTCTACCAATTACATCATGCGCCACAACAGTTTCAACAAGATCCCCACCAACAAGTTTAACAAGGACCTCATTATCAAGATCACTTAATTCAACCACTATGTGCCCCCCTAGTCCTTCTTTAACTCCTGTTAGGCTTAAAACTGTCCTTAAAGCACGAGCATCACTCTGCATCCATCAGAAAGTTCAAATAGTTAACTAATCCACTTTGTCAGTGTCTAGATGTGCTCAGTCCTCCATGTACTAACCTGGTCTGCATTTCCATCTTCAGCAAGGACAATTATTGCTCGGGCCTTAGAAACGGATACCTGGAGATCTCTTTCAGTTAGCTCGTTCAATGAATTATGATTTGTTTGGTAGTTAGACCAACCACAATATATACATACAATATATATGTGTGTATATGTGTATATATATATATATATAGAGAGAGAGAGAGAGAAATACTTTTGATATTTAGATATACGTAGCCACAAATTTGAAGCAACCCTTGTTAACTTAGTGAAGTAAACTTTTTGCATGTGAAAAGTGAAACAGAGAACCACTTTAGATATCATACGCAACACGACAAAGAAGGAAATCACAATGCATACTTTTTTTAGGTCAGCTAATATCAGTGGGCTTCCACTTCTGCATATGACAGATGTTCCTCTAAAGTCAAACTCCATTTTAGCAATGTCAAGCTCCATCTCTTCTTTGTCCCGCTCGGCCATGACCACCACTATTCCTCCACCCAAACTATCATTGGCTATTGCAAGCTGATTTAATAGTGATCCCTGGAAATAAACTAACTGTTAGTCGCCAGAACAAAAATTAAAGAGATAACGATGATTTTAAATGAAAGATACCCACAGCCGATAACAGTTTAGAGAAACAGTCTAGATACAAGGCAAACAATATAAGAACCTACCAACTTATCACTCCACCCAAGTATAAGAGTGTGATTTCGCTCAACAACTTCACTTCTTCCCTTCCTTAGAGAGTCGAACTTCTCAGAAATAGCATCAGAAACAAGTCCAAGCATCATTGCAAATATAAGCATCCCACCAAAACTAATGGAAACCGACACTAGTCGAGGACCCATGCCTTCAGAATTAGCATGATTCCCCGAGTCTGCTACATATGTCCAGGACAACCAAAGGGAATCAGCTAAACCGTCATCTGTCACACCAAAAAGTGCTAACCCACCAAGACATATCAACAATAGAGTAGCAACTAACAATGCTAGAGGCTTAGCATATGGGGTAACGGACAAAAAGGCGTCAACCCTGTAGGCAAGCTGCTTGTTCAAATAGACTTCCTCTGTGTTATTGTCCAACAATCTTCTTGACTTCGACACATAGTCGACATACTTGAAGAAAAAGAAAGGGAGCGACAACAACATGATTGAAACTGTCAATGCTGTAATTTTCATGCTATTGCTAGGAAGATCATCGACAGAAACATTATGTGGTGACAAGTTGTGTATATCTACAGAGTCAATAGATTGCAACGTTTGAGTCTCAAACTGAGTTTGGATATTTGATCCTGCAAAAAAGCAGCAGTAATGAAATAATCAGAAAGCTCGGTAAAACTCATTGTGTGAAATTGTCATGATGGCAGCTCATACTGCAAATATATATACTCGTGTTATTGACAAACTTGGACCAGCAATGCAATTATTTTTAATAGAATTAAATCTACTAAAAATTATAACTAAAGTATTGTTATTATCCAAAACCACTCCTAAGAATTTAACAGGTCAGGTAGGTTGATTTTAGATATTGGCAAACAATAAAGCAAATTAAATTTACTGTTTATGCATCTTCTTTCATGTCCTTAGCTAACATTTAATCACAGAACTCAAGTTTATATCCAACGAATCTTCTGTCAGAAGCATGATTCATGCACGAGTTCATGTTGATACATACCTTCTTAAAGTTCAAAAATATTAAATATATAGAAAGTTTTTCGCCAATTTTGTTAAATTCACACAAAGTATTCCCATGGAAGTTAAATATGAGACATACTTTTATCGCCATCATATTTACAGGGAATGTATAAACAGTAAGTAACTAAATAATGTCACTGAACATGTAAATGAGATTTAGAAATTAAATAATACAAGTGCCAGTGTGCCACCCTCTTCAGAAAATGTTTGCTTCATTTGAAAACACGAACTTCTTATGCACACTGTCATGATATTGACATATATATTGTGTTTTACTACCTTCAATTTCCAATTCTCAATTTTGAACATGAAACTATTAGGTAATTATTTAAATTTGAAATATCTTAATGTTCCATTCTACAGAGATGCAACCATTTTTTTGAAACACCCCAAATAGTACAAGATTTCATTTGATGCGGAGCGAAATTGAAAAAGTAAAATGTTTTCATTTCTTGCACAATTACCTGTAATTCAGTAACCTCGTGGCGTAAGGAGATATTCTTGTGCACCAATGAAGATAACACAGTTATCAGTATCTGCAATGAAAAACACCAATCTCCATCAAAAACATACATTGGATATACACACATAAGACATAACATACATTGGATATACATACATAAGACATTCATACCACCACAAGAACAATGACAACATTGTAGTTCTACTTTCTGCGTTATACAAAAATCTTCCACACTGAGAATGTTAGCAATCATTATGGGCTGCATTCGATGCTATTATTTCCAATACACACACCCAAAACATTTGCTACCCGTTCACAATTGTAGGTACAGTAATTAAGAAGCAACACCAAAATAAGTGTTATAGCATCCTGAGTGTGCATTGCTACAGCGAGAGATGAAAATGCTAAGAAGGATGTGTGGACACACTAGATCGGATAGAATAGAAAATGAACACATTAGAAACAAAATGGAAGTAGCACTGAGAAAATTAGAGAAACACGATTAAGATGGTTTGAACATGTTTATAGGAGACCTTTAGATGCACGTGTGTGCGGCGACGCTTTTTAGAAGATAGAGAATCAAAAGAGCAGGTAGGCCTAAAAAGACTTGGAAAGAAGCTATTAAACAAGACATGTTATACCTAGAAATAAATGAAAAACATGGCTTATGACCGTAAACGATGTGCGATATGATCCGTATAGCCGACCCCACGTAGCGGAAAAGGCTTAGTTTGTTGTTGTTGTACCAAAATAATGTTGGAATTGGTCTTTGGGAAATTGGGTGTTGACCCGATTTTGACCAATTAATTAAGTGGTTTCCATTTGTGAAAAATGGAATTAAATTATTTGTAAAAATTCTACTAAGAGAGTAGATGAGAATAGCATTTGGAATTTCTCAAACCGATTCGGGTGAATGAGAAATTAATGCTAGAAGTTAGTCATTTAATACAAATAAATGGTATGGAAAATGGAAAATGTGGGGGGGAGGAGATGCTCCATCCCATATAGGAAAAAGGAGGTAAAGTTGCACACTTTATTTATCCTAAGTTGGACAAATGGGTTTGGGCCCTTGGGGGCACCCAAGTTTTTAAAGGGGGAGAGGACTACATCTTGTGGGTTTGGTCAAGCACACACGCCGCCGCCGGGCCGGCTCGGGTCCGGGCCGTGGGCTTGGGCTTGGAGGCCCTTATTCTTTTTGGACCAAAAAACCTTTAAAAATTAAATATTTAATTAATTTTTGTAATTAATTAAATAGATTTAATTAATTTTTCGTAATTAATTAAATTAAGGCTTGGGCTTGGAGGCCGTGGTCCAGGTCGTCTTTGGGTCCGAAGGTGAGCACGACGCGCAGCGCACGCCGCGTCGTCTAGCCGTGCTCTCTCAAGCAGTGCGTCTGTTCGGCGAAAATGTGCCTTTTCGAGCCTACTGACGCGATTTTCCATACGGGCATTTCGTTGCCTATATTTATGGAGCCCCCACTTGATAAAATTAGACACAAAATTAATCGAGAAAACATAAAATCGAGCATTGCATTTTGCATCTTGCCCATTTTCCTCCTTGAAAGCTTGAAAGTAATCAAACACTTGTCTTGTTATTTGTTGTTCGGTTTTTCTTTGTCTTTGCTAAGGGCTAACCGAATTAAAAAGTCGTTGTATCTTAGGCGGCGCACGGAACCGTAAGCACTAGTATACGGGCGTTTTTCGTTTGCGGAGACAGAATCGGATGCGGCCTCGACTTAAGCTATACACAATCCCAGCCATTTTCTTAAAACAGAAACATTTCACCAAAATTTACCCAACAATTAAGTGTTACAGCATCCAGAGTGTGCATTGCTACAGCCTGTTAGCTGTACCTTTTCCAATTATCCACACATACGCACACAGAGATACACAGAGTAAAGAAGAGGACTTACTGCAACGGTAAACGCAAGCTGCCACCGAATTCTCAACCGGCCTCTCGAGAACCCCAAGAAAGTTTTCTCCGACGCCGTCGTTTTACTCTCATTAACCTCGCATTCCTTCGACGAAACGGCGTTCTTCCCCGCACCTCCTCCTCCTCCATCTGAACCGTCATCCAGCAGCCTCGTTGACTTCTCGTAATTCCCAAACTCAAAACTCCGCAGCCTAAACCTGGAAACGGAACTGCTGACCGAATTAGAATCATCTCCAGCTTTTGGCGGCTGAAATGGCGCCGTGGCGGAGTTGAACTGCTGCGGCTTGGGGTGGGACGAGGAGAATCTTCTTCTTCTGGGTGTTCTATGGATAGTGTGCGGGGAGTGGAAGGAGTAAGAAGGAAATATCCAGTCTCTGGTGGTGGCGGTCGCCGCCGCGGAGGAGGTCGACGGCGACGAGGCGTCGGAGTTAAAGGACATGTTTGGAATTATATCAAAAGGTCAGGGATGTTGCGGCACTAATAGCGTGTTAAATATTAACTTTCAACTAGTTAATTAAATGATTAATAAAATTGCCTTAGAAAAATGATTTAACTTATAGTAACATACATTTAATATATTTCATTGTTATCTTTTATGCAACTACTTATGTAATTTATGTCATAATTATTACTATATTTTTGTTAAATAAGTATAAAAAGAATACTTCATGTACCCCACCACACACACACACATAGATAAATTTACAATGTATTGATTTTGACTTTCTAATAAAAAATCGGTGTTGTAAAAAGAAAACAGCCAGCGCCAGGTCGAGAGAATTTTGCCCAAATCGCCGAAAAAAAAAATCATTTTGGGTGAAAATCGGCTTTATGTGCCCACCTAAAGACTAGGTGACCGAAAATTGGGTTTAGACGCATATATTGACGTTAGAAACCAGACCCGAGGCGCCCAAAAATTGGAAAGGAATCACCAAAAGTTGGAAATTTGAAAAAATAGTTGTTTTACAGCCCAAACACTAAACGCTAGGCATTGGGCTACTGGCTACAAACTAGCAATTTGTGCAGCATTGCAAAAAAGCTATCAACAAATGGAATATAATGCAAATCAAATACTTTTAAGTTAAATTTATTTTTCTATATATTTGAGCATAACATTAATTTATATTATTCTTATGAGACGTACAAATAACATATATTTTAGTCAATTTTTTTAGTACAAATTTTGGCAAAAAATGGGTGACGGAAGTCGGGAACCAAACCTCACACTCACAAGATTATTTAACCATTGAACTACCATTCGATTGTCAAACGTATCAATGTTTCTTCATTAAACCAGCAGTAAAACGAAAAATCAAAAGCCACCCCAACAAAACAATAAGCCCAACACATTATTATTATTATTATTATTATTATTATTATTATGATTATTATTATTATTATTATTATTTTATCTATTTATATACAACCCTAATAAGTCAATTTATTTGATATTATCAGTATCAAACATACAAATAATGAGCAATTTTTGGTAAAAAAAAAACCCAATATTAAGTCGTAGTCATTTTTTATTCACTCCACACAAATATTGTTATTGGTCACTCCAAAATCTTAAGTGGACCAGCAAAAGAAAATCAAAGGCCCAACTATAAACAATTAGCCCAACCCATAAAGCCATCGGCCCAACCCAACTTTGAAAACACTTGAATAAACGTATAGTT